>CALYLW010001875.1:0-85569 GCA_944989445.1 Ampullaceana balthica
TATATATATATATATATATATATATATATATATATATATATATATATATATATATATATATATATATATATATATATATATATATATATAATATATATATATATATATATATATATATATATATATATATTATATATATATATATATATATTATATATATATATATATATATATATATATATATATATATATATATTATATATATATATATATATATATATATATATATATATATATTATATATATATATATATATATATATATATATATATATTATATATATATATATATATATATATATATTATATATATATATATATATATATATATATATATATATATATAATATATATATATATATATATATATATATATATATATATATATATTATATATATATATATATATATATATATATATATATATATATATATTATATATATATATATATATATATATATATATATATATATATATATATATATATATATATATATATATATATATATATATATATATATATATATATATATATATATATATATATATATATATATATATATATATATATATATATATATATATATATATATATATATATATATATATAACTCCGGCTCCGGAAAATCCGAAATTTAGCGATTTTTACAAATCCGACTCTAACCGGATTTCAAAAATTTGAATCTTGTACAGTCCCAATAATAATAATGAAGCTCAAAATCAATATTCTGACTTTGAAATAAATGTTCGAGAATGAAACTTTGATGTTTTTAGCCAATTTCAAGTGCTACTCACTTGAAGAAACCACTGCAAATAAGCACGAAGTCAAAATTTTCTGATGAGCAGCTGGACAGTTCTTCATCTGTAGCTATATGTCCTGCACTCCTGTCCCCACCTTTAAAATCTTGGGTTGGACAAGTAAATACTTGCCATTGTCCACTTACGTTATAGTTTGGAGCTTTTTTAATCTGCTCACGAAAAAAGAAACCGTATTAAACCCCATCGTAATTAATACACAAATAACCGTATTATACCCCATCGTGAGAAATACACAAATAACCGTAATATACCCCATCGTAAGAAGTACACATATAACCTTATTTGAATTACCCAAAAAAGGGTTTCGTTTAATTTTCATGCGCAGTGTTCATGTTAAAGTTACACTGATGGCTTTATGGAAATCTTTAAATTAAAAAAATTTTCCAGTAAGAAAAGTATATCAAAATCTTTAGGCGACAATTTATCTAGGATAACATTTGTTTAAAAAATGGCAAAGAAGTTTTTGAGTAGTTTTGTTTTTACAAGAAATTTAACAGAAATGTTAAATCAGGATGACCAAAGTTAGGAGGAAATAATACCCACCCCTCCCCCCTCCTTTTTTAGTTTAATTCTTTAGTCATAATTTTGTTGCCACTTATTGAAGCTTGTTTCGTTACAACCTGGGGTTCAGTTATTACCTTGATGACGCGTGTCTTCAGTTATTACCTTGATGACCCGTGTCTTCAGTTATTACCTTGATGACGCGTGTCTTCAGTTATTACCTTGATGACCCGTGTCTTCAGTTATTACCTTGATGACGCGTGTCTTCAGTTATTACCTTGATGACCCGTGTCTTCAGTTATTACCTTGATGACCCGTGTCTTCAGTTATTACCTTGATGACCCGTGTCTTCAGTTTGATGTAAGGAGCAAGCTTAAAATGCTCAGCATATCTTTTGTAGTAGTTTTGAAGTGCCTGGTAATTAAACAATTCATTTAAATATCCAATCCCATGTAACGTTTAATGGATTTTTTAAAAAAAATGTAAGTATTATATAAGTTCTTAAACTAGAATATTGAACATGAAAATTGGCCTATATATTTATTATATGAAACTTCATATGCTAAATATATCAATTAATCCTTATTGTTAATTCGTATGCTTGAAACAATTTTTTTAAAAGTGCATTGTACTTTTAAAATATACATATTGTTCCTGAACAAAATGTTTTTGCTCAACATCTGGGGCATGTTATAATGTTTTCAGTTGCTACGTGAGGAAACATGTAACACGATAAAATAGAGGCTTGCAATTTGGTTCGGGGGAAGATGAGTAATGAGTGTTGTGTCTTAATGTTGGTGCACACCTCTCAAATGCTCGCGAGGTGTGGACCAACCATTAGTTGTATTGCAAGATAATATAAAATGTACATAATGTGAAGTTAAAATCCTCTTTTGGTTGTTTAATGTTGGGAATCTACAATTATAATGCATTTGATTTTTTTTCTATACTTTTAACATTTTCTAATAAGGGGCCCTCCATAAATGAGGTCCACACATTTGTGACGATGTGTAACGAGGGGGATGGGGGTGTTTAAGAAATGTGACGTCACATCAAACCTCGCAACTTTAACTAAAAGTTCCACTTAAATATTTGATTTCTTACAATTTATTTTATGATGTTTTACATGGTTTCACGCGTGTTACGATATTAGAGTGCAGCTTTACGTTAAATACATACTTAAATGACAAAATATTTATTTGAAACATGCTAATTTTCAATTAGAAAATTCGGCTTTAAATGGGTGGGGGGGATCAAATCAAAACTTTTGTGACGTCATATTGGAGCGGGGGTCTAAGTTTTTGTGACGACGCATGACGAAGGGGGGAGGGGGAGTAAAAAAAATCGGCCGAAATCGCGTGACGTCATTTATGGACGGCCCCCGTAAGAATAAAACACAGCTCACTTCAGCTGTGAAATAAGGCGTGTCCTCGGCAAGGGGAGGGAAGTCACTGAAACTCATCATGTATTTGGACGTGTTTGTTATAAGGTTTCTCCACACTTGAGGAGTATTCGAGCTTTCTCCAAATATTTTTGAGCACCATACTCCACCTGGAATAGAAGAAACTAGACACTTTACAAATTTGTATTTTTTTTAAAAAAATGGTGAATACCTGATGTTTTATTCTTCAGCTATTACTTTTAACATTTAGCATTGTTTTATCAAATTCTTTAGTTATTCCTCAAATACCTATGCCGCTACTAAGCCAAGTGTAGAAACGTGTATGTTTTTAAATCCCTTATATTAACTTCACCGCCGTCTCTGTCTCTCTGTCGTCATCTCTGTTTTGGGCGGGCGGAAAAACAAAAGTAAAAAATGACCCACTTCCCGTGAAGCCATTTAGCTGAAATTTGGTACTCGGACCAGTCTCACGTAACAATGCATCATATCAAAATTTCAGATCGATCGAACGTACCGTAAATAAATTAATGCATTTTTAGTTTATCTTTAAATAACGTATGTAATTCAAATTCACGGTTTGTTATTGTTTTTTTTCCCACGTGAGAGTTTGAGTTGACGCTTTGACGTCGACCCATCGAAGTACCGGCGCGCTTTTGTTTACATTTTACGTGTCATGCTGAGCTCGCCCCCCCCCTTTAGTGTTATGAAGCAAAGTTGAGTTAAGACAGATTCAGTCTGTAAATGCTTGTCGCGTTTGAAAATAATCAATACTGTTAGTTATGACTCATATATAAGGGATTTATAGTCAAAAACTTAGTTTTTACGGTTTTTTTTTATCCCTTACATTAACTTCGAAATCTTGTATGTCGTCATCTCTCTCTTCGTACGTCGGTCGGGCGGAAAAAGAAAAGTAAAAAAATGACCCACTTCCCGTTATGCGATCGAGCTAAAATTTGGCACATGGACCCGTCTCACCTAACAATGCATCGTATCAAAATTTCAGATCGATCGAACGTACCGTAATTAAATTAATGCATTTGTAGTTTATCCTTATATAACGTATGTAATTCAAATTCACTGTTTGTTATTTTTTTGTTTTTTTCATGTGAGAGTTTGAGTTGACGCTTTAACGTCGACCGTCGTGCCGACATCCCCTCACGTCCCATCCCCCGTTATTAAAGACAGGGGACATCACTCGGTGTAAGTCTGTAAATGTTTGTCACGTTGGAACATAATCAATACTTTCAGTTCTGTCTCATATATAAGGGATTTATAGTCAAAAACTTTGTTTTTACGGGTCTTTTTTAAAAATTAAATCCCTTATATTAACTTCGAAATCTTGTCTGTCTGTCGTCATCTCACTATGTCGTTCGTGGGCGGGCGGAAAAACAAAAGTAAAAAATGACCCACTTCCCGTGATGCCATCGAGCTGAAATTTGGCACATAGACTCGTGTCACCTAACAATGCATCGTATCAAAATTTCAGATCGATCGAACGTACCGTAATTAAATTAATGCATTTTTAGTTTATCTCAATATAACATATGTAATTCAATTCACGGTTTGTTATTGTTTTTCTTTCACGTGCCAGCTGAGTTGACGCGTTGACGCCACCCGTCGATGTCCACACCCCCACCCGTCCCTTCCCCCGGTATTAAAACATGGGGTATCACTCGGTGTCAGTCTGTAAATGTTTGTCGCGTTTGAACATAATCAATACTTTTAGTTAAGTCTCGTATGTAAGCGATTTATAGTCAAAAACTTTGTTTTTACGGGGTTGTTTTATTCTTGGTTCACTGGCTAATTAAAGACCTCATCTCTATGAATCAGTATGAATGGGATTTCAAGAGAGGCGAGCATCGCAACTTTAAAAAAAAACATATTTTGAAAGGAGAAATTAAAGAAGGAAGAATGGTATATTTCGCTATAGTTCCCGTTAAAAGTATTATTTTTATTATGATCAGTTTCTGTTATTGATGAATAGAAACTTAAGGAAGAATAATGGGGCAAGTCTTTGAGAAGAGACATGTCGCCAATGATTGTATACATTACTTGTCTATTACTCATGACTCAGTATATTTCTGTTAACTAGTTTTCGTTTATCTTTGTCTGTAGATTTATTTATTTTCTTTTTGAGTGGGAATTTAATTATTTTTGTATTTCAAAAGATGATTGACTCATAGGATTGTTTATCCCATCTCAAACCATTTTTTATAAATATTTTTTTTTAATTATAAAATCCAATTTAACTTAGGGCCAAAATAGACACGTTTCAATTTTAAAATAAGTATTTTGCTTTCAAATCCGTGGCCTATACTTTAAAAAAAGTGTCAACTTGCCGAGCTATCGTTCTGTGTTGTCGTAGGTAATGAGAGGACACACAGAAGATAGCCCCAAAGCATGTGATATGACAGATGGAAAGTAAGATAAAGGAACCGTGGAGTGAAACTCTATCCTTCCTACAAGTCCGCATATCAGCGAAACTTAATGTATGAACTTGCATAATGCTGGGACAAACTTTTTTCACATTGGTTGGGGGAAACGACGTCCTAGTTTGTTCAAATGGATCCTTCCCCCCCCCCTTCTCCCATATTTAACGGTAATATAAAAGTCTGAGCTATTTCAGCGCATCAAATCAATTAGTGCACCGAATCACGCATCACTTTGTGCGTTGAGATAGAAATTCTTTGGTGCACTGAGACAGGGCTATGCATGTTATTGGTTGTGTGAACAAATGTGCTTCGCAATTTAATAAACGGCCTGTGTTTATCTACCATCTAGGCCTACACTCCGTACTCTGAACATTTGAATAATTTCTTTATTGGAGGGCTATGCAGTTGCGTGGCTGGAGGGGGATGAGGGGGCGGGCGCCCTGGGTGACACCCATCAGGGGGTGACACCCGAGCCTAAAATTGTATTGTGTATGATTTTATGTCAGAAAAAAAAAGAAGACACATTTTTTTCATCTAGGAAGAAATTAAGAAATACAATGAAATACGTTTTAAAAAAAAATCAGTTAACTTGCAATAATAAAACAGTCCCAACACACAAACAACATTAAAACAAATTAGAAAAAAAATGAAAAGAAATAGTCGCAGCAGAGAGATCTTTAAAAAAGGCTGGACATGAAAGAGGCAGTGTCTTGTGTTTTCAAATATACAAAGCCATTTGGGCTTGGACAAACCGACAGCATGGACGAATCCCACATCACGAGTCACTCCGCCACAGTGGGGTAGGGGGAATACTATTTTTATCAAAAAAAAATATCAAAAGATGAATTTCCTTTGTTGATGTTTTTCTCGAGAAAAATTATGAATTCAATGTCTTTGAGTTAATATTTCGTTACATATATATATATACTTATTAAAGGGGCGAGAGCATAGATATGCATGTTTATATATAGGTAGCCCTCCGATTACGACGGTCCCATCCCGCCTTACGCTGTTTTGTGGTTACGAACGAGCCCGCTTTAAAATATATATATACTAGAAATATAACCGCACTTCGTAGCGGAAGTGTGCTGACCCTTTTTTCCCAGTATTAGTTGATGGTTATTACAATTTTTATTTGCCAAGTTATATTTCAGATTCAGCTATTAGTTAAAATCTTATGGGAAACAGAGATATTCCATTTTAAGGGAAAAAAATTAAATATGATTAAATATATTTCAGAATAATAACAGAGAGCAAAAAACCCAGACACAATTATTTAATTTTTACCATTGTACCGTGTGAGTTGTTTTCACTTAATGCAGTGCCTTTTAACATTACCTTACTATTTAAAATATATGATTTATTAAATAATGAATCTTGACGACCATAATAACTAAATTTACTTTTTCATTCCCACTTGTACTAAATAAACAGAACTGATAGGTTTTCCGAAAGCGCTCTACCACCCTCGTCACTCAAACATTTCATATATAATTACGACACTGCATATTGCATAGTAACACAATTGTAAGTAATACAATATTTGTAACCGCGTCTATGAGATAAAGAACATATGGCACTATCCCTTAAAAAGGCAAAAGCTACATAACTCATAGCGCCAATAAACAAAATTATAAATGTACTTTCTAAAATACTTTTTTTTAAAAACCGTCGTATTAAAATGATATCAAGAAAATGTGCACACCATATTTAGAAAATAAAAGTTTATAGAAAGCTGGCCGCATAAAATAAAGTCTTGCTATAAAGTAAATGTACTGGACCAAAATAACTCTTCCTCTTGACGTATTCATAGTTGTTTCAACAGGGAATTAATATTTTTTTTAATGTATGTCTCTAAATTTTACGATTTATATTTACGGTTTTTATGCAATGTGTATAATTTCTTTTTTTTTGTGTTCCATATTTCTGATAAGGCATCATATTTTGTTAATTATATTCAATACACACATACCAGATTTTGTTTCTAAATATATTTATATATATATATATATATATATATATATATATATATATATATATATATATATATATATATATATATATATATATATATATATATATATATATCCACATTAAAAAAAAGACCAAAGTATCTGATAATATATAAAGCTCAGTTGATGTTTGTATGTTTGTTTGTTTGTATCCATTAAAAAAAGGCCACTGCTTTGTTGACATTTTTCCAAAAGATCTCTACCACTATCGTCACTAAAAAAGCTCATATATATTTACGACACTGCATCGTAACACAATTGTAAATAATACAATATTTGCATCAGCGTCTATGAGATAACGAAAGTATGGCATTACCCCCCTCAAAGGCAAAATCTACTTAACCTATAGCGCTAATAAATTAAATTATAAATGTTATATTTGAAATGTACTTTCTAAAATACTTGAAAGAAACTAAAGAAGTCGTATTAAAAAGAATTCAAGAAAATGTGCGCACCGTATTTAGACAATAATAATAAATGGTTATAGAAATATTCTGGCTTAAAAAGTGCGCTCATAACAACTGGACCAAAAATAAATATACTTTTGTAATTTATTTATAGTTGTTCTAACATGGAAATACTATTTGAATTGTTATATATTTGTGTCTACATTTACGATTAAAATTTACTGCTTTATGTAATCGGCATAATATAATAATAATAATAATAATAATAATAATTTATAATTTATATAGCGCGGTTTCCCAATAGGGAACCGGGCTCACAGCGCTTTACATTGAGATCATAACATACATATAATAATTAAATAACCATTCATACCATAATAACAACATAAAGGACAGTACATTACACACAAGCTACGCTAATCATTAAAACAAATGTTTTTTCTTCAATTTTGTAAATACATTTTGAAAAGATGCGTTTTAAGTGCAGTCTTGAAGGGCTTGGTAGTTCGAATGCTACGGATGTGTAATGGTAGAGAATTCCATTGTATGGTCGCACAAAAGGAGAATGCTCTTTCACCAAATGTTTTAGTTCGTGTCTTAGGAACAGAGAGAATACGTGTGTCTGCAGAAGAGCGTAGCTGACGACTGGGTGAGTAGACCGACAGATGTTCAGTAAGATAGGAAGGAGATGAGTCAGAAAAGAAGTTGTGACAGAGAACAGCCAGTTTGTAATCAATTCGAGCTTGTATATGTAGAAAATGAAGTGAGTAAAGTAGCGGAGTAACATGGTCATGTTTTTTTGCCTTAAGAACTAGTCTGGCAGCTGAATTTTGAACTTTCTGTAGTTTTTCAATGCATTGTTTTGGCGCACCTGACAGAAGAGAATTGCAATAATCAATGCGAGCTAGAACAAGAGCACAGACTAGAGTTTTTGTTACACTAACTGTTAAGTAATGACGGAATGAGCTGATCTGACGAATGGCGATGTAGGCAGAGCGACAGATGTGATTGATGAAGTTGTTGATAGACATGTTGTCAGAAATAATGTAGCCAAGATTCCTAGTCGATGTTTTGAACAGTATATCAGAACTAGCCACCTGAATAGAATTAGGAAGAGACAAAGTACTGCGAGATTTATTGTTGCAAAATAGGAGTGCTTCTGTCTTATCGTCATTCAGCTTGAGCTTGCTGAAAGTCATCCAAGACTTTACCCCACCAATGCACTCCTGCATCAATTTGACAGTGGAGTCAATATCAGAGGGATCAATGTGAGTATATAGCTGAGTATCATCTGCAAATGATTGGCATTTAACTGAATGCTTTTCGAGCAGTAGAAGTAGTGGCCTTGTATACATTACGAAAACAACCGGACCCAAAACGGAGCCTTGATGCACACCATAAACCAAGTCAGCTCTTTGAGAGATATAGCCATTTACTGATACCACATGTGATCTATTAGATAGGTTTGATTGAAACCAAGCCAAAACTGAGCCAGAAATCCCAAAATAATTTTCCAGGGTTTTTAGCAACGTCTGATGGTCGACGGTGTCAAAGGCTGCACTAAGATCTAAAAGGACAAATATAGAGATTTTCCCACTGTCCAGTTCGAGCAGGAGGTCATTTGTTACCTTCAACAGGGTGGTCTCTGTGCTGTGAGAAGGTCTGTAGGCCGACTGATTAGGACTTAGAAGAGTGTTGTCGTTAAGATAAGCAAAAAGTTGCTTTAAGACAAGTTTTTCTATGACCTTCGATATAAATGAAAAATTAGACACAGGTCGATTCATAATGGAATGAAATTCTTTTTTGAGTCACTTTCGAGGCCCAACAACAGATTTTTTTTCTAAAATATAAAGAAATTGTATTCCACATTTAAAAAAAAACCAAACCAAAAGAAATCAAATGTCTGTTAAAAAACGAATGTGAAACTATGACAATAATTCATTATAAAATGGCCTATGTTAATCCAACTACAAAGGAATGAACATAACAAATTCAATTCAAAATAATTAAGCGTTTTCCTGATCACTTTATTTAGTTTAATCTACTTATGTTAATAGGTCCGGCAGCCTAAGTTTAAATTGTATAAGTGTATAGCTTATGGAAAAGACAATAGCTTATAGAAAAGACAATAGCTTATATAAAAGACAAACAAGATATAAATGTTATATTAATAGGATACAGCTACATTTAAGATGCGTACACGAAAATGTGCGCTCAGTAATCAGGCGATAAAAGATTTTAGAACGCGCACCGCTAAAAAGGAAGCCTTGAAAAAAATACTGACACAATTATTACATAAATAGTTTCTTTTATTAAATGTCGAGATATGGAACAGAAAATAATTAAAACACATTCGCAATTTAAACGTGTCAACAATTAAACCTAATGCATCGTGTGGCAGTTGTAATTAAATATGTTGACGTGTCTATAATATATAGAAAGTACCAATAAAGAAAATGACAATTCATTGTACTGCACAGCTCAAATTAAGAAGCGTACACGAAAATGTGCGCACCGTAATTAGACAATATAATATTTTTTGAATGCGCGCCGCTGAAAATAAACTTAACCAAAAATAACTCGCGTTGAACGGGATTTGAACGTCCGCGTAATGAGGTTAAATTTTTCATTGTTTGTCTCTGCATTTTCTGATTATTTAATTTACGGCATTCGGACAAAAGGGACAATTACAAAAACTAACTTAAAACCATCTTCAGGGTAAAAGGAACCGTTCTGCCAAATTTGGTCCCCGTCCGTCGTTTGGTTTTTCCGTTGCTGTGTAACAGAAAGTCGAAAAGTGAAACATACAAAGATACAAACACCAACTGAGCTTTATATATTAGATATTTTATCTTATCTTATCTTATCTTATCTGTTTACAGACGCTCCTTCTATACAGAAGATTATTGCGTCCTACGCTTATCTATGGTTTGTGTTTAGTCCTTCATTTTGTAACTGAAGTAGCTATTGTCTACATATTCATATTTTATGCTCTATTCCATTTTATATGTATCTATTTAATATAAATAAATATTTTCTCTCTGTTGTACACAGAGGTGTTAAGTGTCATCATTTATATGTGTTTAAGTATTGTAGTTCGAGATAAGTATTAATACTTAACACTGGGGGCTAGAGCCAAGATTGAATGCATGTATTAATGAATATTACCCTAGACAGCAAGAGTTATTAATAGTATGTATCTTTAGTTGTATTGTAACTAAAATTTGTAAACATCAAGGTAGTTTGATTCACCTCTGTCTTAGTCAAAGTAATATGATTCACCTATGACACTGTCAAGGTAGTTTGACTCACCTATGTTATTGTCAAGGTAGTTTGACTCACCTATATCACTGTCAATGTAGTTTGACTCACCTATGTTATTGTCAAAGTAGTTTGATTCACCTATGTTAGAGTCTCGGTAGTTTGACTCACCTATGTTATTGTCAAGGTAGTTTGACTCACCTATGTTATTGTCAAGGTAGTTTGACTCACCTTTGTTATTGTCAAGGTAGTTTGACTCGCCTATGTTATTTTCAAGGTAGTTCGACTCACCTATGTCAGCGTCCAGCTCATAGCACGTCGGCTGCAGCCCTTCAACCAGACATTCTTTCAAAGCAACCAGACCAGACACTCCTGCCCCTACGACACACACACGCTTGCCTTGCTTATGGGATCTCATTTCTTTGAAGAAGTGAAAACAAATGCGCTACAACTTGATCGATAACAAGATAAATATTCAGTATTATGATATTGCTTCGACTTTATTTTTACTTTTAAATAAAGTTATCATCACGGCGGAAGGCCAACATTTTCAGAATATTACAAATTCCGATTCATTTCACTGGCCTCGGCCGACTAATTTGAAAACTGTCACATTTAAGTTTAAAGGTCAGCTGTACTTGATGAAAAGATCAGCTTTTTTTTTCCAAAAGATAAATTGATATAGTAAAATAGAAACAAATCATAAATTTTCCATTTTATATTCAAAACAATTTTTTTATCATAATTAAGCATACATAATACGATTTGATAAGTTAACTCTTGTTAGGTGGGTAACAATAAAATTTAATATGAAGATTTGCTACACCGGTTGTAGTAAATATTGAATACAAATGTGCATTTCATGGCTGCTGTGAATATACTCATTTGCAAGGGAATTCGTCAATTATTGGTTAACAAAAAAGCAGGGCACACACAAGCTTATCGAGATTTTAAAATAAAATTAATTTGAAATACCAACAAAAAAAACAATAAAAAATTAATTGAACAATTTTACCTTTCACGGTACACGTCTTCAAGGATATCTAAAAAGCTATAGTCTCAGTAGCCTGCACGGCATTTACAAAGGTGACAGATAAGCAATGTGACAAGTTCCAACCAATTCTAGTTTTATGAGGGTTTGGACCTTGAGCTTTGCACAGCACGGAGACATTGTCTGAATGATTCTCAACTTTTAGTAAATATAATGAACAGTGGCGTTGCAACGGGTTCGTATCGGGGCAGTTGCCAAGGGCGCCGGTGTTGCAAAATAAATCCTCCCCCATACAGATCTCCCCCAGGAGACTCTGTTTTAAAACAAATCCTCCGGGGGAGAAAATCTTTTCCTCCCGATTAAAATAATTTCGCCCCTACCCTGTAAAATATTGTCTCCCCCAAAATAAATCCGCCCCCATCATACTTTCGATATAAAACAAAGAGATCATTAAAAATCAAAAGAATAAAGAATACTTACTTGTATATTGCTGTAATATTCACATATGTTTAATGTAATACTATTTATTGTAGTGGCATAGATATAGAGAGATAAGAGGGGGTCGAGGTCCATACCGTTTTACATATCTCAGGGGCATCACATAATATTCACACATGTTTACTATAATACTATTTATGGTAGTGGCCTAGATATAGAGAGATAAGAGGGGGTGCGGTCCATACTGTTTGACACCTCTCAGGGGCGTGACATAATATTCACACTTGTTTTCATAAAAATACTATTTATTGTAGTGGCGTAGATATAGAGAGATATGAGGGGGTGCGGTCCATACTGTTTTGACACCTCTCAGGGGCATGACATAATATTCACACATGTTTACTGTAATACTATTTATGGTAGTGGCGCAGATATAGAGAGATAAAAGGGGGGTGCTGTCCATACCGTTGGACACTTCTTAGGGGCGTGACATAATATTCACACATGTTTACTGTAATACTATTTATGGTAGTGGCGCAGATATAGAGCGATAAGAGGGGGGTGCTGTCCATACCGTTGGACACCTCTCAGGGGCGTGACATAATATTCACACATGTTTACTGTAATACTATGTATGGTAGTGGCAGTGGCGTAGATATAGAGAGATAAGAAGGGGGTGGGGTCCATACCGTTTGACGCCTCTCAGGGGCGTTACATAATATTCACACATGTTTACTGTGATACTATGTATGGTAGTGGCAGTGGCGTAGATATAGAGAGATAAGAAGGGGGTGGGGTCCATACCGTTTGACGCCTCTCAGGGGCGTTACATAATATTCACACATGTTTACTTTAATACTATTTATGGTAGTGGCGTAGATATACAGAGATATGAGGGGTTGAGGACCATGCCGTTAGACTCCTCTCAGGGACATGATGTAATTTTGACGCACAGGCAATTTTGGGGTGTATGAAGACAGTTGTTTTGTTTCATAAATCAAGGATTATGACTTTGAAGGCGTGGGTTTTGTTTTTTACTATAAACGGTAATGTCGTAATAACGTCGGGTGTTCAGACGGTGAGAAAGATTCTTACTATCCATCTAGAGTCGGAAGGAAAAGGGTGGGAGTGACCCAATTAAGTAAGCGCACAGAGGGAACAAAAATCGGGCTACGACACTGACCTGTTTAACTTATGATCTGATTATACAGTCTTTGGGCTAGGCATTGTTATTGTGAGACGCAGAAGCGGGGCGTCAATGGGGGGGGGGTTACTGGTGGTGCTGACTGCACTGGCAGACACTATCACAAGGGGTAAAACAAAATCTAATAAGTAAAATGTAAAAAAATCTTTTTTTAAAAAGGACACGCTTTTATTTACAGACTGAAACACGCTGATTTCCCCTGTCCTTGATGTAAACACGGGAATTTACGAGGGCTAGAGTGAAACCAGTGAGCCGTGGAGGTCAACTCTAGCAGACGACTATACATTCGAAATAGTGATAAATAGAGATAAATTAAAAATTGATTAATTTCATTACGGTAGATTCGATCGATCTGAAATTTTGATACAATGCATTGTCATCCAAGATCTATCTGTGGTAAAATTTTGAGATCTCTAGGTCCATCAGAAGTGGTATAATTTTACGTTTCAAGATTTGAAGGAAGGATGGATACAACATACAAACATTGTGACTTAAATAAAAGCGTCTAAAATTAAGTATGTTCCCGTTATTTGGCACTGGCAAACTCGGGGGAGGACTATGGGTTTAACCGTGAGCGGGTGTCACATTGAGCTTACCGCACTGGGTGACGCAAACCTTAGTGATGCATCGGGCGAGACAGCTACACTAATATATATATATATATATGATAAGTTATTCCTTTAATAACTCTGTCGAGACATTTATTAATTTCAAAATATCTAATTTAAAATCAATTAATTTACTAAAAATTCGCTTCTTGTATTTAAATTTTTCTCACACTCATTTATATAATACAGTAAAAATGTGTCAGACTATTTATATGACTGGAAGTAAAAAACAAATTATATATATATATATATATATATATATTTCAATATACATAATTCCCGTCGTCTGTATGTTTGTATGTGTGTGTGGATGTAACACTATATTAATTTTAGAAAGCAGCGCAACAAATTACTGCACTAATGCATCAAAAGGTGTGCAAATTAAAGATGCGCTGTAAAATAAATTATATGATGTCATTGTTTTAGCTCATATTTTAATTTTGGAAAAGGGAAAAAAGTAAAAAGAGGATTTGATGACGGCTAATTATAACATCAAAAAACAAATGGGGGGCCGTAGGCGCCCTACAACCCCTATTATAAAATACTTTGTGTACATTTCAGAAAGTTTAATAGTTCGTATATATCAAACAAGGACAAGTTAGTTGGGGTTTTGAAAAAGGTCGGTGCCGTAGACGCCCTAAAAAGTGCACTTTTTCAAAATAAATAGATTTTAGCTGAAAACTTCCGTCATTTTTGACGGGTGATAAGCTAGTATATATATATATACTAGTGCATTACCCGTCAAAAATGACGGAAGTTTTTCAAAATATATTTAAGTTGAAATATATTAATTTTGAAAAATCACACATCTGAATCAAAAAATGTAATACAGAACTTACATTAACTTTAATTCAACAATTCCTTAATGACAACATTTTTGGTATATATTCTTGAATTATAAAATAAATCTCCTTGAAGGAATGTATTTTTTATGAATACTCTAAGATTTTCATGATTTCTCCCTCGTGTTAAAGCAACATACAACTGTCCATGAGCAAAGACTGGCTCAGGAAGATATACACCGACGTGGTCAAAAGATTGTCCTTGACTTTTGTTAATCGTCATGGCAAATGCCAACATTACTGGAAATTGTCGTCGCTTCATTCTAAATGGCAAAGTGCTTTCGCTCGGCTCCAAATCTATTCGAGGAATACACATTTCTTCTCCTTTGGCTTTATTGCTCCCTGTTATAATTTCAGCTTTGATACAGTTTTGATGAAGGCTTCTGACTATTAATCTTGTTCCATTTAGTAAACCCTTTTTTGGATTTAAATTTCTTAGAAGCATGATAAATGCTTCAACTTTCAATTTTAAAATATGTGGTGGCATTTCTGAAGGGCATATGTGGTGACATTCCTGAAGGTCATTGTGAATGCAAAAACTCAGCAGGAAAATCAATGAAATCATTTTGATCTTCTGATATCATAGAATCAATACTCATAAAGACAACTTCATTTCCTGGAATTAGTTCAAGTATTTTCACGTTGAGCTCCGTTACATCGACATTTTTGGGGGTGGGAATGATTCTTTTTGCAGTTTCAGCAACTTCATCTGGAGTTGTTGTCTTTATTGAACTACCAAATATTGATTTTATTATCTCTTCGCTTTCAACCATGCCATGGGGTATTTCAATCAATTCTGTATCCAAATCGTTATCATTTGTTAAATTACCATTACCTAAGCGCAACACCCAATCATTAAATTCATGTTGACCTGCAGATCGCATGTTCGTAGTTAAACTTCGCTGTTTGACGTGACGCCATAATGGAGAATTTTTTACACACAATTCAATGATATCGGTAACACTGCCTCTTGGGACTACATTTGATATTTGTCGAAAGTCACCGCCTAAAATCAGAACTTTAACCACCAAATGGTCGAGTGTCATTCATGATTTCTCTAAGCAACAGATCAATGACTCGTAGAGAGTGAGTAGATAACATAGATACCTCATCAACTATTATCATAGATGCCTCTTTGAGTTTGTTCGATTCAACCGATGGAACCTTCATATTGGAAACAGATGTTTCATTTGCTGATAATGGAATTTTAAATCCACTATGGGCGGTTCGACCACCTGTCAATAAATATGCTGCAATTCCTGTTATTGCAAAAGCTTTAACGCACTTTCCTTTTCCACGTGCTAAACACATCAAAGTATTGTAAAGATACGTCTTTCCCGAGCCTTCAGGCCCATCAATGAAGAAGAATCGTGATTCAGCGTTGGTGTCATCAAACGATGCTCATATCTCATAAAAAATTTGTCTTTTTAATGGATTCAACGTAGGAATTAAACGATTTGCTTTTTCTGCCTGTTCAGTAGAATCGAAAACGTGTCCTACAATTTGAATCGGACCTGGTTCAGGCAAATTGAAATCGCTACATTTCATGCCATGCATTCTTAAAACAGTCTCGATATTTTGAAGTGATTTTTTTTCTGCTACATATCCATCCAAGTGTCTTATATAATCTGATAAAAAAAACTCCCTATAAATTTCAAACAGAGCGCCTGGATTTTTGGGTGAATTGAAAATACAGATCAATGCAAATGGGAAGCGCATCTGCAACGGCATACAAACATTACATGCTTCATCTAAGCACCTTTCCCATTCCGAGTCATCTTCAAGAAGATTTCGTTTAATAGCAGCACTTTTGAATGATTCTTGAACCACTCCATCAACTGATTTTAAATGTCCAAAACTTTGGGCGCCTCGAATATATTGAAGCAATAATCTGAGGTAAAATCGCTCATGATCTTTTGGACTAACTGCATACACACGTGATACAACTTTATCTCCTCCCTTTTGTCTCACTTTCCACATACTTCTTGTTTTATCAAAAACAAAGTGTATCGGAATTTCTGTGTACAAATATTGTCTTGCATTTTCGTTGTGCTTATTTAATTCAAACCATGCTGTCAGATGTGTGAATCGAGTATCCGCTCTCTCAATCGCTTGATTTTCTCGTCCTTCTTGAAAATAAACCATTTGTTCATCAGGAAGGTGAACGGCAAGACGATAAACAATGTGTGAACGATCGTGAACGGCAAGACGATAAACAATGTGTGAACGATCGTGAACGGCAAGACGATAAACAATGTGTGAACGATCGTGAACGGCAAGACGATAAACAATGTGTGAACGATCGTGAACGGCAAGACGATAAACAATGTGTGAACGATCGTGAACGGCAAGACGATAAACAATGTGTGAACGATCGTGAACGGCAAGACGATAAACAATGTGTGAACGATCGTGAACGGCAAGACGATAAACAATGTGTGAACGATCGTGAACGTCAAGACGATAAACAATGTGTGAACGATCGTGAACGGCAAGACGATAAACAATGTGTGAACGATCGTGAACGGCAAGACGATAAACAATGTGTGAACGATCGTGAACGGCAAGACGATAAACAATGTGTGAACGATCGTGAACGGCAAGACGATAAACAATGTGTGAACGATCGTGAACGGCAAGACGATAAACAATGTGTGAACGATCGTGAATGGCAAGACGATAAACAATGTGTGAACGATCGTGAACGGCAAGACGATAAACAATGTGTGAACGATCGTGAACGTCAAGACGATAAACAATGTGTGAATGATCGTGAACGTCAAGACGATAAACAATGTGTGAACGATCGTGAACGGCAAGACGATAAACAATGTGTGAACGATCGTGAACGGCAAGACGATAAACAATGTGTGAACGATCGTGAACGGCAAGACGATAAACAATGTGTGAACGATCATGAACGGCAAGACGATAAACAATGTGTGAACGATCGTGAACGTCAAGACGATAAACAATGTGTGAACGATCGTGAACGGCAAGACGATAAACAATGTGTGAACGATCGTGAACGGCAAGACGATAAACAATGTGTGAACGATCGTGAACGGCAAGACGATAAACAATGTGTGAACGATCGTGAACGTCAAGACGATAAACAATGTGTGAACGATCGTGAACGGCAAGACGATAAACAATGTGTGAACGATCGTGAACGGCAAGACGATAAACAATGTGTGAACGATCGTGAACGGCAAGACGATAAACAATGTGTGAACGATCGTGAACGTCAAGACGATAAACAATGTGTGAACGATCGTGAACGGCAAGACGATAAACAATGTGTGAACGATCGTGAACGGCAAGACGATAAACAATGTGTGAACGATCGTGAACGGCAAGACGATAAACAATGTGTGAACGATCGTGAACGGCAAGACGATAAACAATGTGTGAACGATCGTGAACGGCAAGACGACAAACAATGTGTGACGGATCGTGAACGGCAAGACGATAAACAATGTGTGAACGATCGTGAACGGCAAGACGATAAACAATGTGTGAACGATCTTGAACGTCAAGACGATAAACAATGTGTGAACGATCGTGAACGGCAAGACGATAAACAATGTGTGAACGATCGTGAACGGCAAGACGATAAACAATGTGTGAACGATCGTGAACGTCAAGACGATAAACAATGTGTGAACGATCGTGAACGGCAAGACGATAAACAATGTGTGAACGATCGTGAACGGCAAGACGATAAACAATGTGTGAACGATCGTGAACGGCAAGACGATAAACAATGTGTGAACGATCGTGAACGGCAAGACGATAAACAATGTGTGAACGATCGTGAACGGCAAGACAATAAACAATGTGTGAATGATCGTGAACGGCAAGACGATAAACAATGTGTGAACGACGGCAAGACAATAAACAATGTGTGAACGATCGTGAACGGCAAGACGATAAACAATGTGTGAACGACGGCAAGACAATAAACAATGTGTGAACGACGGTAAGACGATAAACAATGTGTGAACGATCGTGCATTGGATTTTGAAGAAGTCTCCAAATCGCTTCTGGAGTGCAGACATATCGTGCATCAATAAATTGTTTTATTTCATCATGTCAGACATATCGTGCATCAATAAATTGTTTTATTTCATCATGTCAGACATATCGTGCATCAATAAATTGTTTTATTTCATCATGTCAGACATATCGTGCATCAATAAATTGTTTTATTTCATCATGTCAGACATATCGTGCATCAATAAATTGTTTTATTTCATCATGTCAGACATATCGTGCATCAATAAATTGTTTTATTTCATCATGTCAGACATATCGTGCATCAATAAATTGTTTTATTTCATCATGTCAGACATATCGTGCATCAATAAATTGTTTTATTTCATCATGTCAGACATATCGTGCATCAATAAATTGTTTTATTTCATCATGTCAGACATATCGTGCATCAATAAATTGTTTTATTTCATCATGTCAGACATATCGTGCATCAATAAATTGTTTTATTTCATCATGTCAGACATATCGTGCATCAATAAATTGTTTTATTTCATCATGTCAGACATATCGTGCATCAATAAATTGTTTTATTTCATCATGTCAGACATATCGTGCATCAATAAATTGTTTTATTTCATCATGTCAGACATATCGTGCATCAATAAATTGTTTTATTTCATCATGTCAGACATATCGTGCATCAATAAATTGTTTTATTTCATCATGTCAGACATATCGTGCATCAATAAATTGTTTTATTTCATCATGTCAGACATATCGTGCATCAATAAATTGTTTTATTTCATCATGTCAGACATATCGTGCATCAATAAATTGTTTTATTTCATCATGTCAGACATATCGTGCATCAATAAATTGTTTTATTTCATCATGTCAGACATATCGTGCATCAATAAATTGTTTTATTTCATCATGTCAGACATATCGTGCATCAATAAATTGTTTTATTTCATCATGTCAGACATATCGTGCATCAATAAATTGTTTTATTTCATCATGTCAGACATATCGTGCATCAATAAATTGTTTTATTTCATCATGTCAGACATATCGTGCATCAATAAATTGTTTTATTTCATCATGTCAGACATATCGTGCATCAATAAATTGTTTTATTTCATCATGTCAGACATATCGTGCATCAATAAATTGTTTTATTTCATCATGTCAGACATATCGTGCATCAATAAATTGTTTTATTTCATCATGTCAGACATATCGTGCATCAATAAATTGTTTTATTTCATCATGTCAGACATATCGTGCATCAATAAATTGTTTTATTTCATCATGTCAGACATATCGTGCATCAATAAATTGTTTTATTTCATCATGTCAGACATATCGTGCATCAATAAATTGTTTTATTTCATCATGTCAGACATATCGTGCATCAATAAATTGTTTTATTTCATCATGTCAGACATATCGTGCATCAATAAATTGTTTTATTTCATCATGTCAGACATATCGTGCATCAATAAATTGTTTTCTTTCATCATGTCAGACATATCGTGCATCAATAAATTGTTTTATTTCATCATGTCAGACATATCGTGCATCAATAAATTGTTTTATTTCATCATGTCAGACATATCGTGCATCAATAAATTGTTTTATTTCATCATGTCAGACATATCGCGCATCAATAAATTGTTTTATTTCATCATGTCAGACATATCGTGCATCAATAAATTGTTTTATTTCATCATGTCAGACATATCGTGCATCAATAAATTGTTTTATTTCATCATGTCAGACATATCGTGCATCAATAAATTGTTTTATTTCATCATGTCAGACATATCGTGCATCAATAAATTGTTTTATTTCATCATGTCAGACATATCGTGCATCAATAAATTGTTTTATTTCATCATGTCAGACATATCGTGCATCAATAAATTGTTTTATTTCATCATGTCAGACATATCGTGCATCAATAAATTGTTTTATTTCATCATGTCAGACATATCGTGCATCAATAAATTGTTTTATTTCATCATGTCAGACATATCGTGCATCAATAAATTGTTTTATTTCATCATGTACAATACCATTTTTTGAATTCAATTCGACTGAGGCACAATCATAACCTTTATAAATATATTTGTAAATATATTTAATGGCCTTAATAGATTGACATGATTCTACGTTGATATGACAATTATATTTACGTGTAAGAAATTTATTATAAGGAACAACAAAACGATTGTCGACAGTCCAATTTCCTAATGCAACTTTTATTCCTTCACGTCTTCGATAAATAGGATAACCATCAACTTCTGCAATAGTATGTGGAGAAAATTGTTTCGGAAATTTCTTGATGCATACATTATTTTCCATACACGGTGCATTTGGGTTTTGATCACTGCACGGACCATGTATCATTGTACGAATGACTGTCTCATACAGCTCTGGTTCATGATTACGATCAGGTATTTCAGCACAAATAAAACGATCAATCTTTTCAGCTGTGTTAATTTTACAATCATCGGCAAGAATAAAGAGCATGTGCGCGTGAGGAAGTCCTCGTTTCTGAAACTCAATTGTATACACATAAGCTTTAATATGTCCAAACACTCTATTCATAACCATATCTTGAATGAGTGATTTTAATTTGATGTTGAAAATGCGTGCAACTAAATCCGGTCTATCACTCGGCTGTTGGCCTTCGAATAGGTTGTCTCGAATTTCTGGCCAATTTGGATTGCATGTCATAGTTATAAAGAGATCAGGTTTGCCTTGTGTTGCAACAATTGCCATTGCATCATGGACTTTTTCTCTCATGTTTCGGGCTGATCCTTGAAAAGATGATGGCAAAATCACCTTACGACCAACAGATATCCCTTGTCGAACTGCTGCATCATTAAGATAATCCATTAACCCTCTATATTGTTCAACACACAAACGGCTTTGTTGATTTATAATGAAATTAAGATTATTTGCCTCGACTTGTAGATGAGAATCAACAGCCCACTGTTGAAATAATTTTCCTCCATGTAGTATAGGATTCAATCTATTGACTCTGATTGCTATTTGAGCAACTTTCCATTGTAGAAGCGATATATGAGTTCTTACTCTACCAGGTCGATTTTCAAGATTTATTTGCATATTTGGCTGCCAGACAGCCTCACCGAAAGGATAGAACAAAACATATATCATTGGATCTAAATGTGGACTCAGAATATTTAAATTTATTATAGGTTGATCAGCATCTCGTGGATATACTCTAAAATCTCTTTCAAACGGTGGCTCACCATCAGCGGAACGAAATATCATAGCCACTTCGTCGACAGTCGGTAAATTATATCGTCGTCGATCAGTGTTGCGGTCACGTCGAAAGGCCATGTTGACAGTTGGTAACGAATGATTATTTTGTTCTGCTCGCTCTTTCTCTTCTTGTTCGATTTCACCTAGCATACGATACGCTTTTGCATAAATGTTATTCTGTCGAATTATTTCATCTACATTTTGTATGACATTTGCATTCAGTCTTTGGTTTGCTTGATGTTGCATTCTTTGAGCGTTTGCCATTGCAGAATCGATAACAAAAAGTTGACAATATTGTCGTTGAGCTCCATCTTCTGGATGCATGTGCCCAGTCCGATGACAAATTTGTCCATGAACTCGGAATACATATGGCCCACGTCCAGATAAATGATCGACATGTGCACCCATTGAGGCAAATGATAAAGATGAATTATATGTTCTTATGTTTTCATGAAAATTTCGATAATGTGGATGTGCTGGATTACTAAAAATCTCTTGAAGATATAGGGGGAAATCTCGTCTTTGTTGACCATCTACCTCCAGCAAAACAGTTCACTTATGGCAACAATATTGAAATGTTCCATATGATGATTTTTCAGCGAGAAAATTCAGAGATGCACAATAATCACATTGTTGATCCATAACGCCACAACTATGAATTTCCACTTCATTTTCGATTAATATGTCATTTGTTGGGATAGTAGGACGATGTCTGATTCTTGATGTTTGAATTTGTAATGCAAGTGTATTGGCACGGTATCTTTGTTGTTGTGCTGCCTCTTGTGCTCGCCGAGTTGCCACCTGCTGATTTGATTCTTCCAATCGTCGATTGGCACGGGATCTTTGTTGTTGTGCTGCTTCTTGTGCTCGCCGAGTTGCCACCTGCTGATTTGATTCTTCCAATCGTCGATTGGCACGGGATCTTTGTTTTTGTGCAGCTTCTTGTGCTCGCCGAGTTGCCACCTGCTGATTTGATTCTTGCAATCTTCGATTCGCACGGGATATTTGTTTTCGTGCTGCTTCTTGTGCTCACCGAGTTGCCGCTTGCTAATTTGATTCTTCCAATCGTCGATTCACACGTGTTCTTTGAATTCGAGCTGAAGCTTGCACTCGTGGTGCCGCTGTTTGTTTTGACTCTGGCATTATCTCCATCTTTGTTGTCGTTCACGATTCATTCGCGAAACACGTTCCTCTCGAGTTTCGTTATTTATGTAAGAGTACAAATTAAGTACAAACCATTGCAAAAAATGTATTTTGTGGAAAGTCCCGTCTTTGTTGACAATCTACATCCAGCATAACAGTTCCCATAAATATGGAAGCAATTTTTATGCAGGCTGTTCGAAAAGAGTTATTTTTTGGTGCATTAATTTTTTTTCAAGGTTTTTTTAGCGGTGCGCATTCTAAGAGAAAAAAGAAGGGTATCATTTTTGTTTCGAGATTAACAGAGCGTGTGATATTTCTCGCCGTAAAATATTATGTGACGTCATTGTTTGAGCTATATTTTAATTTTGGAAAAGGGACATTTTGAAAAAGCGAATGATATAAAAAGAGCCGTTTATACTTTGGCTGATATTATATAGTTTGGAATATTACCCACAAATGTGATCCACATCAAGCACATCTGAGATTTTAAGCAATTTAAGCTTTATTGATGATTATGACTTGTCAGTTTATTCGCCCATTTGTCCATAAAATATTACCAAAACATTACCAAAACATGTAAAAATTAAAATGTAATTTTTACACATGTCAATAACAAAAAACTATTCATTTTGCATGAAACGTAGTAATCAAAGTTTGTCACAGGATAACAGAAAAGATTAAATTATCAACTGTTAATCATATTTACAATTTAATATAAACGTGTTAGTAATTCACATAAACGTTTTTTATTATTGTCAAGTCAGCACCTTTTCAAGATGTATTATGACTCGTCAGTTTATGCGGCCATTGGTCAATACATTATTACCTTTACATTATCAAAAACATATAAATAAAAATTGTAACTATTTACAAATATGAATAACAACGAACTATTTATTTTGCATGAAACCTTTGAAATAAAGTTAATCACTGGATAAAAGAAATTATTAATGCATCAACAGGTAATCGTATATAAAATTTAATATACACGTTTTAGTAATTCTAATAAACGTTTTCATTATTGTCAAGTCAGCACCCCTTCCAGTTCTATATTAAAAGCAAATATTTGTTATTCAAAATTAGTCTAAGACGCATTAAAATATTACATGTAAATAACAATAAAAAATATTGTGGGGAGGAGTCCGATATTTGAAATATGTTATTATTTTAAACATACAAATATGCAATCTCAAAGTGTATTAAAAAAAAACGCTAAACTGAAGCATAAGTTGATAAATTTCAATTGCAGTAATAAATAATGGCTTTGTAGTTCAAAACGCATCGAAACTTGACAACCGAACGACAACCAATTGGTAATTTCATAAACCGAAAAACGAATGTTATATATTAATATAGAAAATTAAATTTATAATTACGTACATAATATTACATTAATAAAAGCTCGAATAATGACGTCACGTCACAATATTTTATGGCGAGAAACACATTTTGTTAATCTCGAAACCAACATTTTTATATTTTCTTATCGGGAGTTACCTCGCATAGCGCCAGGACAGACTGACTTGCGTGACAATTGCAAATTATATAGTTTTATATATGTTAGATATTACAAATGCTTTGTACGGAATAAGCGTGATTTCAGTTTCAGTTACTTTAATTTAGTCAAAAATTTGCGTACACACACAAACATAGATTTTTAAAAAATTAAATTATGTTTAAAAGATTCAGAAATACTTTGCAATTATTGAACCTTATTTTCATAACACCACCATGCACGAATAGATCACCCCTAGTTTTAATATATATATATACTAGGTTGCGCTTTTTTCAAATGCCCAACTAACTTATCCTTGTTTGATAAATACTTAACATTGAACATACTGAAATGTGTCAAAGTATTTTATAATAGGGATTGTAGGGCATCTACGGCGCTAAATGCAGCTGTGGGGCGCCTACGGCGCCAACCCTTTTTTGTCAAAAGACCAAGTAACTTATCATTGTTTGATAAATACGAAATATTAAACTTGCTGAAATGTACACAAAGTATTTTATAATTATAAATCATCAAATTATATTTTTACATCGTTCCCTTTTCAAAAATTAAAATATAAGCTAAAACAATGATTTCATATAATATATATTTTTTCTACACCACGTCTTTAATTTATAATTATTTTGCACACCTTTTTGCGCGCCTTTCCATGCACGCCTTGTATTAAAATATAAGCTCAAAATGACGTCATAGCGTTCAACATCCATCCAGACAGCCAAGCAGTGACTTGGACTATTATTTTATTTATTTGTGTGTGTTTTTTGTTCGTGAAAATGTCACTGGAACTTGTGTTTTCTTAATATTAAAATAATATTTTATTACAGTGAACATACAAACTTTAAAATTAAATTTATAATTTCAAATACTTCGTTGCAGGACATTACAATATTATCAGGCACTAAACATAAATAATTTTCAAAAATTAAATAAAATAGCCTACAGAAGAAATACGTACACAAATTGTGAAGTAAGTGATAAGCTTATTGAATGAATAGGAAAGGTTTTAGAACGTTATCAACGTTCCGCGTTCTTTTCGTTCACATTTGGCTGTTGTATCTTTGGGAAACGATATGACAATCACTTCACACACACACACAACGACGCATGCCATCAATGAAAAAGCCCACCTCTCAGCTACACCTTCAGTCTCTTGGGCTCTAGCTTTCCGTAAGGTAATTGACTTTATGCCTAACTAATTCAGCGGCACGCGGATCTCAAACTAACTAAGCGTGCACCTCACCTCAACCCAGATCTCCACAGTACTGTGATCTGGGCTACACAATAAATTTAACGTATCGGGTGACTCCAACCCAGGCTACGACACCCATTGTTTAAACGCGTGACCTAATTTGTGTGTGTCTAAGTGTTGGCATATGTTGTGTTTCTTGAGACCGCTACACATAAAGTAATCCCTTTTAAACGAGTTTTTTAAAACTATATTTCAAGAGTAAACTTTAAAATTTTTATAAATTTACAAAGCTTGGCTACTTGGATTTGCTAAATATCTGCTGTAAATTTAGTAAACTCTACCGGTAATGGGCCGTCCATAAATTACATCACGCTATTTTATTAACAAAATAATTAAAATTTAATATAAAACTCATGGCCGGACAACCCCCCTCCCCCCTGTCACAAACAGTCACACTTTTATACACCCCCTCCCCCTCTGAAGCGTGACGTACTTTATGGACGGCCTCTAAAAGACGGTCATAATATTTTTAAATAATTATTATAATGCCCATATAGAAATCGATAATTTCGTTTAAATCCTAACCAAAGGTGCTACTCACAAACGTAAAGAAAGTCATCGGTGTCACATTCTCGTATTACTTGATCATCTTTGTATTTCATTTCATGTGTCTGTTATTCTTTTAAATAACTCTGGGCAATTAACCTACTCGAAATATGTGTCTATATCGGCATACACCCACTAATCCTGCAAATTGCTACGCCCCTGACTAAGCTTATGATTGCTGAATTTCCAAAAATCATACACAAATGCATGTGAAATAAATACAAATTATGTTGTAAGTCATAAAGTTTAATAAAACAATTATTTGTAATTTCCAATAATTAAGGGGAGGATTTATTTTAGCCCCGGAGAGTTTATTTTAAAACAAAGTCTCCCCCGGAGACTTTGTTTTAAAATAAACTCTCCGGGGGGGGAGACTTTATTTTGGGGGAGACTTTATTTCGTGACACTGGCTCAAAAGGGCGCCACTAAATCCTTAATTTTTAAATTTGTATTTAAATAAATACAGTCGAACTCAAAAGGACCCGATAAAAAAATTGACTTACTGAGTTCTTGAGTTAGGGAGAATGGCGTAATAGGCGTCGATTAATCAAGGACAATGTAGATATTGAGAGGTGGGGGAACAGCCATACCGGCTAGTAGGCTTTTCAGGAAAGAGATGCGGTATCTATGTTTCATATGAAAGCAAGCCAACTTGCTTTGACATGCCGACACAAGCCCGTGAGAGGAGACACCTTCCCTCCCCTCCCCCACTTTACTCCCTCATCAGTGGGATGGGGGGAGTAAGATTTTTAATTTTAAAAAGAGTCACAAGTCACAGCATGTAGCAAAGGGACGCAAATTAGTTACCACTTACCACTCCTTTTGCTTGTCTTTGTAATTTTTTGTACTTGCAAGGTTACTTAATCCCTCGTGGAATGCACTAAGATAAGATTTTACGTCCATTTACGTGGCTTTAGGGAACACGTGTTCTGAAATGTCACTCCAGAATAATAACCCAAACGCCTTGGAAAATTCGACTAAGAGAGGTTGAAAGTTAAGGAGATCTAAAATACATTAGTCTTATGGAGTTTGGCCGGGACCTAACGATAAATTGATATACGGAGGTTTTCCACTTAGGGAAGTTCGACTTAGCGAGGTCCAACTGTATTTCACTTTTATCCTTGATTAAAAAAAGTGAATAATTAATTATATTTAAATATATTTCATTTAAACCATTATAATATTTTTTATTATGTTTGTGGCCTTTGCGGGGCTTCTTATCATACACATGTCAATATGATTTTACAGTCTTTCTTTTAAAAAGAAAAATCTTAGTATCCTCATCCCACTGTCGAGGGAGTAAAGTGCAGGAGAGGAGGGAAGGTGTCGGTATGTCAAAGCAAGTTGGCTCCTTTCATATGAAACATCACCGCCCCTCTTTCCTGTGATCCTGTCAAGCCTTCTATGCCGCTATGGCTGTTTCTCTCCCCCCTCTCAATATCAACATTGTCCTTGATTAATCTGCGCCTATTACGTCAGTTTCCCTAACTAGAAAACTCCATAAGTGGAATTTTTTCCCCTTGAGTTGGACTTAAAAAAGTCCGACTGTATTAACAATACGTCAATACGCCAGCTAACGGAAGTGCTGAGCTGTAGTCGGTGGAGTGTTATTAAATTTACTTTTAATTGTGAGTTTCTATTGTTATGTATGAGATAATGAGTATGACACTTTGACACTAATGTTTTTATTTATAATACATGTTGTTTCAAGTTTTGCTGTATTCTTTATTAACGCAACACTATCCCGTTTTATCCACCAATTTATTTGGTATTATTTAGTAAATAATAAACTGCAAATTAGTATTGTTCCTGTCTTATGCATTTTTTTATATTCACGTTGTATGACTGTCACAACGAACTATTTATTTTGCATGAAACCTTTGAAATAAAGTTAATCACTGGATAAAAGAAATTATTAATGCATCAACAGGTAATCGTATATAAAATTTAATATACACGTTTTAGTAATTCTAATAAACGTTTTCATTATTGTCAAGTCAGCACCCCTTCCAGTTCTATATTAAAAGCAAATATTTGTTATTCAAAATTAGTCTAAGACGCATTAAAATATTACATGTAAATAACAATAAAAAATATTGTGGGGAGGAGTCCGATATTTGAAATATGTTATTATTTTAAACATACAAATATGCAATCTCAAAGTGTATTAAAAAAAAACGCTAAACTGAAGCATAAGTTGATAAATTTCAATTGCAGTAATAAATAATGGCTTTGTAGTTCAAAACGCATCGAAACTTGACAACCGAACGACAACCAATTGGTAATTTCATAAACCGAAAAACGAATGTTATATATTAATATAGAAAATTAAATTTATAATTACGTACATAATATTACATTAATAAAAGCTCGAATAATGACGTCACGTCACAATATTTTATGTCGAGAAACACATTTTGTTAATCTCGAAACCAACATTTTTATATTTTCTTATCGGGAGTTACCTCGCATAGCGCCAGGACAGACTGACTTGCGTGACAATTGCAAATTATATAGTTTTATATATGTTAGATATTACAAATGCTTTGTACGGAATAAGCGTGATTTCAGTTTCAGTTACTTTAATTTAGTCAAAAATTTGCGTACACACACAAACATAGATTTTTAAAAAATTAAATTATGTTTAAAAGATTCAGAAATACTTTGCAATTATTGAACCTTATTTTCATAACACCACCATGCACGAATAGATCACCCCTAGTTTTAATATATATATATACTAGGTTGCGCTTTTTTCAAATGCCCAACTAACTTATCCTTGTTTGATAAATACTTAATATTGAACATACTGAAATGTGTCAAAGTATTTTATAATAGGGATTGTAGGGCATCTACGGCGCTAAATGCAGCTGTGGGGCGCCTACGGCGCCAACCCTTTTTTGTCAAAAGACCAAGTAACTTATCATTGTTTGATAAATACGAAATATTAAACTTGCTGAAATGTACACAAAGTATTTTATAATTATAAATCATCAAATTATATTTTTACATCGTTCCCTTTTCAAAAATTAAAATATAAGCTAAAACAATGATTTCATATAATATATATTTTTTCTACACCACGTCTTTAATTTATAATTATTTTGCACACCTTTTTGCGCGCCTTTCCATGCACGCCTTGTATTAAAATATAAGCTCAAAATGACGTCATAGCGTTCAACATCCATCCAGACAGCCAAGCAGTGACTTGGACTATTATTTTATTTATTTGTGTGTGTTTTTTGTTCGTGAAAATGTCACTGGAACTTGTGTTTTCTTAATATTAAAATAATATTTTATTACAGTGAACATACAAACTTTAAAATTAAATTTATAATTTCAAATACTTCGTTGCAGGACATTACAATATTATCAGGCACTAAACATAAATAATTTTCAAAAATTAAATAAAATAGCCTACAGAAGAAATACGTACACAAATTGTGAAGTAAGTGATAAGCTTATTGAATGAATAGGAAAGGTTTTAGAACGTTATCAACGTTCCGCGTTCTTTTCGTTCACATTTGGCTGTTGTATCTTTGGGAAACGATATGACAATCACTTCACACACACACACAACGACGCATGCCATCAATGAAAAAGCCCACCTCTCAGCTACACCTTCAGTCTCTTGGGCTCTAGCTTTCCGTAAGGTAATTGACTTTATGCCTAACTAATTCAGCGGCACGCGGATCTCAAACTAACTAAGCGTGCACCTCACCTCAACCCAGATCTCCACAGTACTGTGATCTGGGCTACACAATAAATTTAACGTATCGGGTGACTCCAACCCAGGCTACGACACCCATTGTTTAAACGCGTGACCTAATTTGTGTGTGTCTAAGTGTTGGCATATGTGGTGTTTCTTGAGACCGCTACACATAAAGTAATCCCTTTTAAACGAGTTTTTTAAAACTATATTTCAAGAGTAAACTTTAAAATTTTTATAAATTTACAAAGCTTGGCTACTTGGATTTGCTAAATATCTGCTGTAAATTTAGTAAACTCTACCGGTAATGGGCCGTCAAAAAATTACATCACGCTATTTTATTAACAAAATAATTAAAATTTAATATAAAACTCATGGCCGGACAACCCCCCTCCCCCCTGTCACAAACAGTCACACTTTTATACACCCCCTCCCCCTCTGAAGCGTGACGTACTTTATGGACGGCCTCTAAAAGACGGTCATAATATTTTTAAATAATTATTATAATGCCCATATAGAAATCGATAATTTCGTTTAAATCCTAACCAAAGGTGCTACTCACAAACGTAAAGAAAGTCATCGGTGTCACATTCTCGTATTACTTGATCATCTTTGTATTTCATTTCATGTGTCTGTTATTCTTTTAAATAACTCTGGGCAATTAACCTACTCGAAATATGTGTCTATATCGGCATACACCCACTAATCCTGCAAATTGCTACGCCCCTGACTAAGCTTATGATTGCTGAATTTCCAAAAATCATACACAAATGCATGTGAAATAAATACAAATTATGTTGTAAGTCATAAAGTTTAATAAAACAATTATTTGTAATTTCCAATAATTAAGGGGAGGATTTATTTTAGCCCCGGAGAGTTTATTTTAAAACAAAGTCTCCCCCGGAGACTTTGTTTTAAAATAAACTCTCCGGGGGGAGACTTTATTTTGGGGGAGACTTTATTTCGTGACACTGGCTCAAAAGGGCGCCACTAAATCACTAATTTTTAAATTTGTATTTAAATAAATACAGTCGAACTCAAAAGGACCCGATAAAAAAATTGACTTACTGAGTTCTTGAGTTAGGGAGAATGGCGTAATAGGCGTCGATTAATCAAGGACAATGTAGATATTGAGAGGTGGGGGAACAGCCATACCGGCTAGTAGGCTTTTCAGGAAAGAGATGCGGTATCTATGTTTCATATGAAAGCAAGCCAACTTGCTTTGACATGCCGACACAAGCCCGTGAGAGGAGACACCTTCCCTCCCCTCCCCCACTTTACTCCCTCATCAGTGGGATGGGGGGAGTAAGATTTTTAATTTTAAAAAGAGTCACAAGTCACAGCATGTAGCAAAGGGACGCAAATTAGTTACCACTTACCACTCCTTTTGCTTGTCTTTGTAATTTTTTGTACTTGCAAGGTTACTTAATCCCTCGTGGAATGCACTAAGATAAGATTTTACGTCCATTTACGTGGCTTTAGGGAACACGTGTTCTGAAATGTCACTCCAGAATAATAACCCAAACGCCTTGGAAAATTCGACTAAGAGAGGTTGAAAGTTAAGGAGATCTAAAATACATTAGTCTTATGGAGTTTGGCCGGGACCTAACGATAAATTGATATACGGAGGTTTTCCACTTAGGGAAGTTCGACTTAGCGAGGTCCAACTGTATTTCACTTTTATCCTTGATTAAAAAAAGTGAATAATTAATTATATTTAAATATATTTCATTTAAACCATTATAATATTTTTTATTATGTTTGTGGCCTTTGCGGGGCTTCTTATCATACACATGTCAATATGATTTTACAGTCTTTCTTTTAAAAAGAAAAATCTTAGTATCCTCATCCCACTGTCGAGGGAGTAAAGTGCAGGAGAGGAGGGAAGGTGTCGGTATGTCAAAGCAAGTTGGCTCCTTTCATATGAAACATCACCGCCCCTCTTTCCTGTGATCCTGTCAAGCCTTCTATGCCGCTATGGCTGTTTCTCTCCCCCCTCTCAATATCAACATTGTCCTTGATTAATCTGCGCCTATTACGTCAGTTTCCCTAACTAGAAAACTCCATAAGTGGAATTTTTTCCCCTTGAGTTGGACTTAAAAAAGTCCGACTGTATTAACAATACGTCAATACGCCAGCTAACGGAAGTGCTGAGCTGTAGTCGGTGGAGTGTTATTAAATTTACTTTTAATTGTGAGTTTCTATTGTTATGTATGAGATAATGAGTATGACACTTTGACACTAATGTTTTTATTTATAATACATGTTGTTTCAAGTTTTGCTGTATTCTTTATTAACGCAACACTATCCCGTTTTATCCACCAATTTATTTGGTATTATTTAGTAAATAATAAACTGCAAATTAGTATTGTTCCTGTCTTATGCATTTTTTTATATTCACGTTGTATGACTGTCACAACGAACTATTTATTTTGCATGAAACCTTTGAAATAAAGTTAATCACTGGATAAAAGAAATTATTAATGCATCAACAGGTAATCGTATATAAAATTTAATATACACGTTTTAGTAATTCTAATAAACGTTTTCATTATTGTCAAGTCAGCACCCCTTCCAGTTCTATATTAAAAGCAAATATTTGTTATTCAAAATTAGTCTAAGACGCATTAAAATATTACATGTAAATAACAATAAAAAATATTGTGGGGAGGAGTCCGATATTTGAAATATGTTATTATTTTAAACATACAAATATGCAATCTCAAAGTGTATTAAAAAAAAACGCTAAACTGAAGCATAAGTTGATAAATTTCAATTGCAGTAATAAATAATGGCTTTGTAGTTCAAAACGCATCGAAACTTGACAACCGAACGACAACCAATTGGTAATTTCATAAACCGAAAAACGAATGTTATATATTAATATAGAAAATTAAATTTATAATTACGTACATAATATTACATTAATAAAAGCTCGAATAATGACGTCACGTCACAATATTTTATGGCGAGAAACACATTTTGTTAATCTCGAAACCAACATTTTTATATTTTCTTATCGGGAGTTACCTCGCATAGCGCCAGGACAGACTGACTTGCGTGACAATTGCAAATTATATAGTTTTATATATGTTAGATATTACAAATGCTTTGTACGGAATAAGCGTGATTTCAGTTTCAGTTACTTTAATTTAGTCAAAAATTTGCGTACACACACAAACATAGATTTTTAAAAAATTAAATTATGTTTAAAAGATTCAGAAATACTTTGCAATTATTGAACCTTATTTTCATAACACCACCATGCACGAATAGATCACCCCTAGTTTTAATATATATATATACTAGGTTGCGCTTTTTTCAAATGCCCAACTAACTTATCCTTGTTTGATAAATACTTAATATTGAACATACTGAAATGTGTCAAAGTATTTTATAATAGGGATTGTAGGGCATCTACGGCGCTAAATGCAGCTGTGGGGCGCCTACGGCGCCAACCCTTTTTTGTCAAAAGACCAAGTAACTTATCATTGTTTGATAAATACGAAATATTAAACTTGCTGAAATGTACACAAAGTATTTTATAATTATAAATCATCAAATTATATTTTTACATCGTTCCCTTTTCAAAAATTAAAATATAAGCTAAAACAATGATTTCATATAATATATATTTTTTCTACACCACGTCTTTAATTTATAATTATTTTGCACACCTTTTTGCGCGCCTTTCCATGCACGCCTTGTATTAAAATATAAGCTCAAAATGACGTCATAGCGTTCAACATCCATCCAGACAGCCAAGCAGTGACTTGGACTATTATTTTATTTATTTGTGTGTGTTTTTTGTTCGTGAAAATGTCACTGGAACTTGTGTTTTCTTAATATTAAAATAATATTTTATTACAGTGAACATACAAACTTTAAAATTAAATTTATAATTTCAAATACTTCGTTGCAGGACATTACAATATTATCAGGCACTAAACATAAATAATTTTCAAAAATTAAATAAAATAGCCTACAGAAGAAATACGTACACAAATTGTGAAGTAAGTGATAAGCTTATTGAATGAATAGGAAAGGTTTTAGAACGTTATCAACGTTCCGCGTTCTTTTCGTTCACATTTGGCTGTTGTATCTTTGGGAAACGATATGACAATCACTTCACACACACACACAACGACGCATGCCATCAATGAAAAAGCCCACCTCTCAGCTACACCTTCAGTCTCTTGGGCTCTAGCTTTCCGTAAGGTAATTGACTTTATGCCTAACTAATTCAGCGGCACGCGGATCTCAAACTAACTAAGCGTGCACCTCACCTCAACCCAGATCTCCACAGTACTGTGATCTGGGCTACACAATAAATTTAACGTATCGGGTGACTCCAACCCAGGCTACGACACCCATTGTTTAAACGCGTGACCTAATTTGTGTGTGTCTAAGTGTTGGCATATGTGGTGTTTCTTGAGACCGCTACACATAAAGTAATCCCTTTTAAACGAGTTTTTTAAAACTATATTTCAAGAGTAAACTTTAAAATTTTTATAAATTTACAAAGCTTGGCTACTTGGATTTGCTAAATATCTGCTGTAAATTTAGTAAACTCTACCGGTAATGGGCCGTCCATAAATTACATCACGCTATTTTATTAACAAAATAATTAAAATTTAATATAAAACTCATGGCCGGACAACCCCCCTCCCCCCTGTCACAAACAGTCACACTTTTATACACCCCCTCCCCCTCTGAAGCGTGACGTACTTTATGGACGGCCTCTAAAAGACGGTCATAATATTTTTAAATAATTATTATAATGCCCATATAGAAATCGATAATTTCGTTTAAATCCTAACCAAAGGTGCTACTCACAAACGTAAAGAAAGTCATCGGTGTCACATTCTCGTATTACTTGATCATCTTTGTATTTCATTTCATGTGTCTGTTATTCTTTTAAATAACTCTGGGCAATTAACCTACTCGAAATATGTGTCTATATCGGCATACACCCACTAATCCTGCAAATTGCTACGCCCCTGACTAAGCTTATGATTGCTGAATTTCCAAAAATCATACACAAATGCATGTGAAATAAATACAAATTATGTTGTAAGTCATAAAGTTTAATAAAACAATTATTTGTAATTTCCAATAATTAAGGGGAGGATTTATTTTAGCCCCGGAGAGTTTATTTTAAAACAAAGTCTCCCCCGGAGACTTTGTTTTAAAATAAACTCTCCGGGGGGGGAGACTTTATTTTGGGGGAGACTTTATTTCGTGACACTGGCTCAAAAGGGCGCCACTAAATCCTTAATTTTTAAATTTGTATTTAAATAAATACAGTCGAACTCAAAAGGACCCGATAAAAAAATTGACTTACTGAGTTCTTGAGTTAGGGAGAATGGCGTAATAGGCGTCGATTAATCAAGGACAATGTAGATATTGAGAGGTGGGGGAACAGCCATACCGGCTAGTAGGCTTTTCAGGAAAGAGATGCGGTATCTATGTTTCATATGAAAGCAAGCCAACTTGCTTTGACATGCCGACACAAGCCCGTGAGAGGAGACACCTTCCCTCCCCTCCCCCACTTTACTCCCTCATCAGTGGGATGGGGGGAGTAAGATTTTTAATTTTAAAAAGAGTCACAAGTCACAGCATGTAGCAAAGGGACGCAAATTAGTTACCACTTACCACTCCTTTTGCTTGTCTTTGTAATTTTTTGTACTTGCAAGGTTACTTAATCCCTCGTGGAATGCACTAAGATAAGATTTTACGTCCATTTACGTGGCTTTAGGGAACACGTGTTCTGAAATGTCACTCCAGAATAATAACCCAAACGCCTTGGAAAATTCGACTAAGAGAGGTTGAAAGTTAAGGAGATCTAAAATACATTAGTCTTATGGAGTTTGGCCGGGACCTAACGATAAATTGATATACGGAGGTTTTCCACTTAGGGAAGTTCGACTTAGCGAGGTCCAACTGTATTTCACTTTTATCCTTGATTAAAAAAAGTGAATAATTAATTATATTTAAATATATTTCATTTAAACCATTATAATATTTTTTATTATGTTTGTGGCCTTTGCGGGGCTTCTTATCATACACATGTCAATATGATTTTACAGTCTTTCTTTTAAAAAGAAAAATCTTAGTATCCTCATCCCACTGTCGAGGGAGTAAAGTGCAGGAGAGGAGGGAAGGTGTCGGTATGTCAAAGCAAGTTGGCTCCTTTCATATGAAACATCACCGCCCCTCTTTCCTGTGATCCTGTCAAGCCTTCTATGCCGCTATGGCTGTTTCTCTCCCCCCTCTCAATATCAACATTGTCCTTGATTAATCTGCGCCTATTACGTCAGTTTCCCTAACTAGAAAACTCCATAAGTGGAATTTTTTCCCCTTGAGTTGGACTTAAAAAAGTCCGACTGTATTAACAATACGTCAATACGCCAGCTAACGGAAGTGCTGAGCTGTAGTCGGTGGAGTGTTATTAAATTTACTTTTAATTGTGAGTTTCTATCGTTATGTATGAGATAATGAGTATGACACTTTGACACTAATGTTTTTATTTATAATACATGTTGTTTCAAGTTTTGCTGTATTCTTTATTAACGCAACACTATCCCGTTTTATCCACCAATTTATTTGGTATTATTTAGTAAATAATAAACTGCAAATTAGTATTGTTCCTGTCTTATGCATTTTTTTATATTCACGTTGTATGACTGTCACTGTCAGACTACGTAATAATTGTCATAAATCATAAATAAAATAAGAGAAATTCAATTATTTTTTCTAACAAATGAAAAAATCGCAAAGCTGAAACATGTCAATTTATCAAGGGCGCCGACAATAAATTTGCAAAGGGCGCCAAAAACCTAGTTACGCCTCTGATAATGAACATGTTCATCTCCCTTTGAAACTTAAGCAATACTAGGTAAAACACAAAACTAAAATATAAACAATAGACACATTCCTAATTTTCGCGTCTTCAGTCAAGTATTTGATGACCTTTAGTCAACTAATTTCAGATCTACACTTACGCCCACAAGTGTTTTTCTCACAAAGAAAGCAAGACAAACGTATTATATATGTTTCTAATTGATTTAGTTATCTAAACCATTTGTTTCATGTGTCCTTTAAATCGGTGGTTCTCAAAGTAGTGGTCCGCCGACCTGTGCCAGTCCGTGGGCCATCCGATGCCGCTCCGCAGAAGTTACCAAGAAAGGACATTTCGCTACCACGTCATTACAGAGAAAATAATAGTTCTCCGGTCCCTGTTGCAATGGAAAAAATTCCTGTCGGTCCGCAATACTAAAAAGTTTGAGAAGCACTGCTTTAAATGGTAGCTGAAGGTGTTAGTACTTCTAGCTTGAGAATCACTGGTTTAGATGTAATGTACGATGTGGCGACGCCTTAGATTTACAGGATAACCAGTGCCGGATTTCTGCCTAGGCCTACACGGCTTCAAATTCAAATTCTAATTTAGAAATACAACACAAAGATAGGTGTTTGGTTTAGAAATTAAAGATTCATACCTTAGAAGGCAAAATAGATATCTATAAGTGAGGGAATGAGTGAGCTGCATATGTAAACCCTTTATGAGCGCCCGCCCCACATTTTTAGTCATATTAAATCAAAGTACTTGAACTTATAAGTTTTAAAATAATTTTTTTCTATTTAGTCCACTTATAAAAAACGTGGTTTTTAAAAATCATTTTTTACCTCTTTTTATTATTAACTTGTTTTCGTCCTGTCTTGTCTGTCCGCATTGTTTTCGTTCCTGTCTGTCCGCCAAAATTCAAATTTTCCAACTTAAAATTAAACCACCTCTGATGGTCCTAGAGAACTCACAATTTTACTACAGAAAGATCTTGGCTCACACTGCGTTGTATTAAAATTTCAGATCGATCGAATGTACCGTAATTAAATTGGTGCATTTTTTAGTTTATCTCTATATAAGCATCTGTATCCGTCTGCTTTTGTTGACATCCATGAGATCACACCATGACCACATCAACGTGGTATTAAAACGATTGGCGGGCATTTATGAGGTGTTGGGTATAACAAAAAAAAATAGAAGTAAAAAAAGATTTTAAAAAACCACATTTTTATAAGTGTACTAAAAAGAAGAGAATAATTTAAAACTTATAAGTTCAAGTACTTTGATCTGAAATGACTAAAAAAGTGGGGCGGGCGCTTATGAGGTTTTACATATGCAGTTCTCTCATTCTCTCACATATAGATCTCTCTTTAAACATCATCTAATTCATACCTAAACTCAATCCACCTCTCAACTCAATCCTCCTCTCAACTCAATCCTCCTCTCAACTAAATCCGTCTCTAAACTCAATCCTCCTGAACTCAATCCTCCTGAACTCAATCCACCTCAACACAATCCCCCTTAACTCAATCCACCTCTCAACTCAATCCTCCTCTCAACTCAATCCCCCTCTCAACTCAATCCCCCTCTCAACTCAATCCTCTCAACTCAATCCTCCTCTCAACTCAATCCTCCTCTCAACTCAATCCACCTCTCAACTCAATCCATCTCTCAACTCAATCGACCTCTCAACTCAATCCTCCTCTCAACTAAATCCTCCTCACAACTCAATCCTCCTCTCAACTCAATCCTCCTCTCATCTCAATCCACCTCTCAACTCAATCCACCTCTCAACTCAATCCACCTCTCAACTCAATCCACCTCTCAACTCAATCCACCTCTCAACTCAATCAACCTCTCAACTCAATCCTCCTCTCAACTCAATCCTCCTCTCAACTAAATCCACCTCTCAACTCAATCATCCTGAACTCAATCCTCATGAATTCAATCCACCTCAACACAATCCTTCTAAACTCAATCAATCTCTCATCTCAATCCATTTCTCAACTCAATCCACCTCTCAACTCAATCCACCTCTCAACTCAATCATCCTCTCAACTCAATCCAGCTCTCAACTCAATCCACCTCTCAACTCAATCCTCCTCTCAACTCAATCCTCCTCTCAACTCAATCCAGCTCTCAACTCAATCCACCTCTCAACTCCATCAATCAGTCTTAACTCAATCCTCCTCTCAACTCAATCCATCTCTCACCTCAATCCACCTCAACTCAATCCACCTCTCAACTCAATCCACCTCAACTCAATCCACCTCAACTCAATCCACCTCTCAACTCAATCCACCTCTCAACTCAATCCACCTCTCAACTCAATCCACCTCTCAACTCCATCCACCTCTCAACTCAATCCACCTCTCAACTCAATCCACCTCTCAACTCAATCCACCTCTCAACTCAATCCACCTCTCAACTCAATCCACCTCTCAACTCAATCCACCTCTCAACTCAATCCACCTCTCAACTCAATCCACCTCTGTACTCAATCCACCTCTCAACTCAATCCACCTCTCAACTCAATCCACCTCTCAACTCAATCCACCTCTCAACTCAATCCACCTCTCAACTCAATCCACCTCTCAACTCAATCCACCTCTCAACTCAATCCACCTCAACTCAATCCACCTCAACTCAATCCACCTCAACTCAATCCACCTCTCAATTCAATCCACCTGTCAACTCAATCCACCTCTCAACTCAATCCCCCTCTGAACTCAATCCACCTCTGAACTCAGTCCACCTCTCAACTCAATCCACCTCTCAACTAAATCCACCTCTCAACTCCATCCACCTCAACTCTAGCCATCACCCTTAAATCCACGCAAAGTAATGGGGGTGAGACTGCAAGCAGGCTTTTAAAAAGGTAAATGCATAAAATAAAAACAGGGTATTAGTAGGCCTGACAGGACGTAACACAACAGCGAACGTTTCGGCAAAGAGCCTTCTTCAACGGACAAATAGTACACAAATGAAACGAATAAAACGAAATAATAGAAAAAAAACACTTAGCTGCGGTGAAATAATAGAAAAAAACACTTAGCTGCGGTGAAATGGACGGGACCACATGGGCGTCGATGACATGTCTGTCACCGCCTTGGTTTCTTGTACAAACACACCCGGCCGGGTCAGTCTGGAGAATAGACTAATCCATGAATATGGGACTCTTACACCACATGGGATCAACGTTGTGTTCGCACTGACAAGCTGATTGATTGGCCACACCCACCCTTTCCTTTCCTATTTAAGCTCTTACTTTTCTCTCCTTGCTTTATCTCTACTGGACTACTTGGATTTCACCGCAGCTAAGTGTTTTTTTCTATTATTTCGTTTTATTCGTTTCATTTGTGTACTATTTGTCCGTTGAAGAAGGCTCTTTGCCGAAACGTTCGCTGTTGTGTTACGTCCTGTCAGGCCTACTAATACCCTGTTTTTATTTTATGCATTTACTTTTTTAAATCCACACCCAGTATATCTATTATATATTGCGCATAACCGCGTCTGTCAGTGATCGAAAGCGAGGTAACACTTGATTTTATTTTATTGAAAATTTAGTCTTTAAAAAATTAAAATGCTGGTGTCGAGATTAAGTTTGTGTATTATGTTTCTCACCGTAAAATATATATGACATGACGTCATTGTTGGAACTTGTAAAAATTTGTGAAAAGGCAACGATGTAATTAAGAAGAAATTTATTCACTGGGTTAAGAGTGGTGGCACTATTATTTTTATGTTGTTGTTTTTTTCACCTTTATGAACTTTTAAAGGTTACTTTTCATTGGTAGTGGCAGGCATCAATATCAATATCATCACTCAACCTAGGTAAAAAGGAGAAAAAATTGATTTTTTTTTATTTTGCCGACCACGTATTGTAGCACGGGTATTGAGCTTGTATATATATACTAGGTGCAAGTACCCGGCTTTCCCGGGTTTAAAAAATAAGATTTTCTGTAAAAGCGTACAAAACTGTTTATTTGCATGCAATAAAAGGGTACATTTATCTTAAAGCAATTTGATAGACAACATTTTTGGCAGTTCCATATGGAGTGTGTACAAAAAGATTTTCCTCTTTGTCCACTCTGGAGCAGGCCACATACAACTGCCCATGAGAAAAGCATGGTGTCTGCAAGTCTATACCAGCAATCCCAAGAGACTGGCCCTGTGACTTGTTGATTGTCATGGCAAAGCACAGTTTCAGTTATAAGGGAACGAATGCCTTCTGAGCTTGCTAAACATTTTTTGTTTAGCAAACGTTTCACCAAAATGCCTCCATGTGGATGCAGAGGGGACACCTTGACATGCTAGCGGAGGCCAAGGGGGCGTCGGATCACCTTGGAACCTTGATCTAGTCCCCCATTTTTGGGGCACTGAGCAACATTTGTTTAGTTTTCTCTAAAATGTACCCACGGCTCAGAACAGGCACATGGAGCACTACTTTTGGCTGGAGGAGGCCAGAGTGAGGTTGTGATGGAACGAAACCTGTTTAAGAACCTTCCCCGTGTAATTGTGTGTACGCGTACCAAATAACGTGCTGAAAATATGAAATGTCTTAGTATAACCTGTTAGCACTTAGTACCGTTTTGGGCTAAACGATCCCACTGATGCTCACTTTGTTTGTCGCTTTAAATCGAGAGTACACATGAAAATGACAGCAGGTATGGAAGCTTTTATTTTTAGATACTCCGCGAAGCTCACTTTGCTTGTGCTTTAAATAGAAACACTGAAAATGACATGCAGGTATGGAAGTCTTTATGTTCAGAGTGATAATATAAATATTTTTTCGCCAGTTACCATTTTAGGAGGGTACTTAACAACTTCCCAAAGTTTCATGCTCCTGACGACACTGGGAATTGTAGATTTAATGATGAGCCTGTTTTATATAGCTCATTTAAGAAAAAACAACATTTGGGCCCCCGGCCCCCCAGTTAGTGATATTTTTTTTCGACTGCTACAATCGCGGGAGGGTACCCAACAACTTTCCAAAGTTCTTGTTTCTACCTACAAAGAAAGATGAGGAATTAGTGTTGATTCAGTTTTATACAGCACATATAAGGGAAAAAATGGTTTTGGGCCCCTCGGCCACCCGTGAGTGAAAATTTTTAAATTACTTTTGGTCAATTATCGTCATAAGAGCGTATTCAGCAAGTTCCAAAAGTTTCAAGCTTCTACATTCACGGGAAGTTGAAGAATTAGTGTTGAGTCAGTCTTAAATATAAGAGAAAAAACTACATTAGGGCCCCCGGCATCCAGTAAGTGATCGTTTATATGATTTTTTACCTGATACCATCGCCAAATGATACTTAATAACCACCGAAAGTTTCATGCTTCTACTTACTCGGGAAATATAATAATTTTTTATTTTTATAAAGCTCATATAAGGAAAAAAACTACATTTTGGGCATCCGGTCCCCAGTATCTTATATATATGGAGCGAAACCTGTTTAAGAACTTTTCCCATGTAATTTTGTGTACGTGTACCAAATTTCACGTTATTTGGTTGTCTGGATCTTTGGTTATTAGGGAACAGACAAACAGACAGACAACAAATGTGTCGTATATGGAAATATATAGATGTATGTGTGTTTCTTGTTGTTTATGAGGAACGTTTCTTGCGGATAATTTCGTTGTCTTGTGTATTTTTTAAATCCCTTATATCAACTTCATCGCCGTCTCTTGGGTTCGCGGGCGGAAAATAAAATTAAAAAACGATACACTTCCCGTGATGCCTTAGAGCTGAAATTTGTCACATAAAATTGTGTCACCTAACAATGCATCGTATCAAAATTTCAGATCGATCGAACTTACCGTAATTAAATTAATACATTTTTAGTTTATCTCTATATAACATATGTGATTCAATTTCACAGTTTGTTATTGTTTGTCTTCCACGTGCCAGTGGATGTGAATGTTCAAAATGATGATAAAGGTTATTGTGTCCATTGAGAGAAATCAATGTTCCCTCTAAGTCTAAGCTTCGTTGGTCCGTGTGCAAAGTTGTTTTTTTTAAACTCTTGTGCAAAGTTGCATAACGTCCTTTTTTATTTAATTTTTTTTCTCAATATTTTACATTTGATGCGCGGTGATTAAAAAGTCCTGCGTGGCGTCCGTCAAATATCTGCTCGGACACGCTGCTTAAAGGGTATATTGCTACCATGGTTATAACACTTCGCTTACATATCACCTGCAAACCAAACATCCACTAATGCTATGTGAACGATTATTTAGCTCGTGTGGTTATATTGTCAATGAGACCCGCTCATCACATGAACCAAATAATGTCATTACACATGTATGTTTGCGTTGTTGGTTAAAAGATGTCATATTAAGAAGACATTCCAGTGTTATTTCGATTTTAGACAAGTATTTAAATAAATGTTACTTATGAAACCATAAATTTCCATTTTTGACTTTAATCGAAATTAACGATTGTTGTTGTTGTTGAGCCTTCTCGTCCATGAGGGGCATCCACCGATCATCGTCGGCGTCTGCGATTCCTCCAAGGGCATAGGCCACCTACGAGAGACCTCCAGGCATCTCTATCCTGGGCCAGCTTCTCCAGGATCTTCCATTCATGGCCAATTCTCTTGATGTCTGCCTCCAATTCTCGGCGCCACGTGTTTCTTGGGCGGCCTCTTTTCCGCTTACCCTGTGGGTTCCATTTCAGGGCTTGCTTTGTTGTGTTAGGAGCAGGTTTTCTTAGTGTATGACCAATCCACCTCCACCGTTTCTGGAGAATCTCTTCCTCAATGGGCTTCTGTTTTGTCCGCTGCCACAGTTCCTGGTTGCTGATTTTGTCTGGCCAGTGAATTCTGAGAATCCTTCTTAAACAGTTGTTGATGAAGGACTGGATTCTGGTCAAGTTTACGGCCGTTGTTCTCCATGTCTCGGCTCCATATAGCAGCACAGGTTTTACCATAGCGTTAAAAATCCTTACTTTTAACTTGCTGCCTAAGTTGTTAGAGACCCAAACATTCTTGAGTTGCTGGAAGGCTGCTCTTGCTTTTCCGATCCTTATTTTGACGTCCGCATCTGTACCACCTTGTTTATCTACCACGCTGCCAAGGTAAACAAAACTGTCCACCTCCTCAAGGGCTTCTCCTTCAAGCATAATCGGTGATGTACTGGTGGCATTAACCTTGAGGATTTTACTCTTCCCTTTGTGAATGTTGAGACCCATGCTAGCAGAAGTGGCTGCGACAATGTTTGTTTTCTCCTGCATCTGTTGTTGGGTATGTGCAAGAAGGGCAAGATCATCAGCAAAGTCAAGATCATCCAGTTGATCCCACAAGGTCCATTGGATGCCATTCCTTTTCTGCTGTGTAGATGTTTTCATCACCCAGTCAATGGCTAACAGGAAGAGGAATGGTGACAGCAAGCAACCTTGTCTCACACCAGTCTTCACCTGGAACGCATCTGTCACCTGCTGGCCATGGATAACTCGGCAGTTTATCCCTTCGTACATGTTTCTGATTATATCCGTAATCTTCTGTGGCACCCCGTAATGCCTTAGCAATCTCCACAGGGTTTGCCTGTCAACACTGTCGAAGGCTTTTTCATAGTCAACAAAGTTGACATAGAGCGGTGAGTTCCACTCTAGTGACTGCTCTAGAATGATGCGCAGTGTCGCTATCTGGTCCGTGCAGGATCTGTTGGTGCGAAAGCCAGCTTGTTCGTCCCGCAACAGAGGATCTACAGCGTTTTTCATCCTGTTAAGTAGTACACGGTTGAAAACCTTTCCTGGGATGGACAGCAGGGTGATCCCTCTGTAGTTCGAGCAGGAGCTTAAGTCTCCCTTCTTTGGGATCTTGATAAGGTATCCCTCTTTCCAATCAGAAGGAACTTGCTCCTCTTCCCATATCTTCATAAACAGAGGGTGTAGCATTTCCACACTGGTTTCCAAGTCCGCCTTCAGTGCCTCCGCTGGGATGCCATCGGGTCCCGCAGCCTTTCCATTTCTGAGTTGTTTAATGGCCCTGCTAATCTCTTCTTTGGTGGGACTATTACAGTCAATTAGCAGGTCATTATCGGCTGGTTGGATATCTGGTGGATTCCTTGGTTCAGGCCTGTTTAGGAGCTCTTCAAAGTGCTCCTTCCATCTCCCTCTCTGTTGCTCCTCACTTGGTATGGTGTTTCCCATTTTGTCCTTTACTGGTCTCTCTACCTTGCTAAATTTCCCTGACAGCGTCTTAATGGTATCAAACAGTTCCCTCATGTTCCCCTGGTGAGCTGCATCCTCTGCTTCTTTAGCAAGTTTATCAACAAATTCCTTCTTGTCCCTCTTGATGCTTTTCTTAACTTCCTTATTTGCATCTGCATACTCCTTCTGGGCCTTGTTTTTCTGTGCTCGGGTGCGGCTGTTATTCACTTCTGATTTCTTTCTTTTCCTTTCTTCTATTTTACTCAGCGTACCCGCTGTCATCCATTCTTTGTGTGCCTGTTTCCTGTTTCCTAGCACTTCTTGGCATGTTGACTGTACTGTTTCTTTCATGCTTTGCCACTTTCCTTCGGTGGTTTCATCTTCAAGTATTTCTTGTAGGACTTGGAACTTATTGAATAGTGAGATTTTGAATTCTTCCTTTTTGGCTTGGTCCCTCAGGAGGGAGGTATTATACCGAGTCCTGTATGCTGTTTGCTCGGTATAATGTCTCTTTAGTTTTAATTTCATCCTGGCCACAAGAAGATGGTGGTCTGAGGCAACATCAGCTCCCCTCTTAACCCGTACGTCTTGGAGAGATCGCCTGAATTTTTTACAAATACATACATGGTCTATTTGGTTCATCGTTCTCATGTCCGGTGAGACCCATGTAGCTTTGTGAATCTTCTTGTGCTGGAAAATACTCCCCCCTATGACCAGGTCTGCTGCGGCACATAGGTCCGCAAACCTCTCACCATTGTCGTTCATCTCGCCTATCCCTTGCTGTCCCATAACCTCTTCGTACCCTGTGTTGCTATTGCCGATCTTGGCATTAAAGTCTCCCATGAGGATGACGATGTTCCTCCGTGGGCGACCCTGGACTATGGTCATTACTCTATTGTAGAATTCTTCTTTGTCTCCTTCATCACTTTCATTAGTTGGTGCGTAGCATTGTATAACATCTAGGTTGATGCTACGTTTCTTTGTTCGAAAGGTTGCTAGAAGAATTCTAGGTCCATGGGCCTCCCATCCAATGAGTGCTCCTTGTGCTGCCCTTGATAGCATCATAGCAACACCCAGGGTATGTGGGGCATCGTCTTCTTCGTGTCCCGAAAATAACACCATCTCTCCTGAGATTAATCTCTTCTGTCCCCATCCAGTCCATCTTGCTTCACTTATTCCGAGAATTGTGAGCTTATAGTTCCTCATCTCAGCGGCTATTTGTGCAGCTTTACCAGCCTCGTACATGGTGCGGACATTCCAAGCTCCAATGACGGTGGTAGTCCTGGTAGAAATGATGGTTGTCGGCCTAATAGCTTCCAGGTTCTGGCTTTCACTATTAGGCGTCATATTTTCCTCCTCAAGGAATCCATCCTCTCCCAGGACTGAAATGTCTTTTGTAACTCTTTTCGGTGTTTTTGTAACTATGATTTTTTACATGGCAGGGTTGTTGGCCTTGCGCACAACCACTTGGGGGGTTGCCCCTCACAGCTCAATGGGTAGCTGCCTTTGTTCGGGTTAGGTCCCTAGCCTTTGTGGATCCCTCCACTTCCTACAAGGCAGTAGGGCTGATTTTGGTCCACCCCGGGTATTTTATTTCCCCGGTACCCTCCATATCTGGTGGGCTTTCCCCTATCCGCCGGCTGGGGAGGCGCTCGATAGAAGATCAGCATCTCCCACGAGAAATTAACGATTAATTAATCGTTAATTTTTCAAAAGTTAACGATTAAATTTAAATTAATTATTAACAGCGTGAATTTTTTTTTAAATTTATACGGTAAATTTTTAAAAGTAAACAATGTGTTATAGTGTCGATTTTAAAAATAATTATATATATTATTTGACAAGTCCACAATGTCTTGGATCTAGTCTTTTAACGCGTACGATTATAAAGAGATAAATAATGTTCATATTTTGCATTAATATAATTATTTTTTTTTAAGAAAGCATCCTATATAATAAAAGGCAAGTTTCTGTCCTTTCTGTCCGTTCTGTCCGGTCATCTATAGCGATTGGTCCCTCAAACACATATGACTCCTACAGCCAATCATATTGAACACGTTTACGCCATTTACGCGGACGTTCAAAACGAGTTATTTTTTGGTGCAGTATTTCTTCCAAGACTTTATTTTGAGTTATGCCCGTTGGGATTTATAGCAAAAAGCTCTGTTTTTTTACGAGTTATTTATTTTAACTATAATGAATAGTATTTTGACGCGATGCACATGTAATGCCGGTCGAGACGGCTGTTGGGGGGGAGTTACAACATGCCACCGAACGGTGGCGGAACGTCCTTGGACGGGCTTTGCTGCTCGTATTGAAATAATGGTCAATTCAAGAGGGTGCTCAATGGCCTAGCAAGGTGTGTGTGTGTTAAAAAAAAAGGGGGGGGGTGGTAATGTTCTTTTATGCTCTTCATCTGCATCTTTTTTTGAGTGAGACATTCTCTATAAAAAAAATTTTTTTTAAATATTTGGAACTGCCAGTTAATGTCCTTGAGTCTCACCACTGACCAATAAAACCTTTGTTACGTCACTGCCTATGGTGGATTAAGGAAGGTAGGGGGGCTGAACGGGCTAAAGCCAGGGGTGCCCGGTGATTTATGGGCCCCTAAACTTAATATAAACAATATAATAGCCCAAGTCGCAGGTTGGAGTATCTATCCGTAACGCTATGACGTCATTTTAATCTTATATTTAACTATAATATACAAGTACAAGGCGCGCAATCATTTTATTTAAAGGGACGCTGGCTGGTTAGGGCCCCATTTCGAGTTGCAGCCATGGGCCCCGTGCAGTCTGGTCACTGCTCACTAACTTAAAGCTTATCACCAAAGCATTGATACATCTTTTAAAACAAATCGTCAGAGTTTGAAAATGTATACCTATAAATTCTTCACCCATTCAATTGAGTCAAAGACACGCCGTGTAGTTAGGAAAAGGCTCTTACTACTCATATTTATCATGTATGTATTGGTGGTCACGTCAGGTGACGTTTCGCCCTTTGTCGTTCGTGACGTTACCAGATGGCGCTAGTCTTCCTTCAGATTCAGATGACACAGTTACGTGTTACACTGGCTAAAAATAATGGTAAGGTGACCCGTTGGGGTGAGGTTGGTGGTGGGGGGGGGGTGAGACCTGGCGGTCAATGAAAGTCTTTGAATGAAATGTGACGTGATAACACTGATTAAGAGAAATTAATAAAGAAACATTGAAGCCCTTATCTAGAGAGCCACCATTATGTGGTGATGATGCCGCTACTCCGGCCCACATTCAAACACACACTTTCTACACGAATTTTTTTTCTAACCAAGACTTATAACCACAAAAACTACCCCGTAAAAAAGTTTTTGACTATAAATCCCTTATATATGAGACTGAACTAAAAAATATTGATTATGATCAAACGCGACAAACATTTACAGACTGAAACTCCCCTTTGCTGTAAAACCCGGGGGGGGGGTGAGGGGAAAGGTCTGGTCACCGATCGCTTGACTGAACTCATAAACTCAGCATGACACGTAAAATGTAAACAAAAACAGACGGCTATATAGAGTTACATAGAGATAAACTAAAAATACATTAATTAATATACGGTACTTTCGATCGATCTGAAATTTTGAAAGAATGCAATGTTAGGTGACACAAGTCTATAGTCTTTGTGCAAAATTTCAGCTCGATAGCATCACGAGAAGTGTGTCATTTTTTACTTTTGTTTTTCCGCCAGCCTGCGAACGACAGAGAGAGATCACGACAGAGAGAGATCACGACAGAGAGAGATGACGACCGACAAGATTTCGAAGTTAACACAAGGGATTTAATTAAACAACCCTGTAAAAACAAAGTTTTTGACTATAAATTCCTTATATATGAGACATAACTAAAAGTATTGATTATGCTCAAACGCGACAAACATTTACAGACCGACACCGACTGATATCCCCTGGCTTTAAAACCGGGAGAAGGGGGTAGGGGGTGTGGACATCGATGGGTGGCGTCATGCGTGAACTCAACTGGCACGTGGAAGAAAAACAATTAAAAAACTGTGAAATTGAATTACATATGTGACATAGAGATAAAATAAAAATGCATTAATTTAATCAATATGAAATTTTGATACAATGCATTGTTAGGTGTCACAAGTCAATGTGCCAAAATTCAGCTCGATTGCATCACGGGAAGTGGGTCATTTTTACTAGTCTTATATTAATTCACTTTGTAAGTTTAAGCGATTGGACTAATCGAACATTTGTTTATGATTCTTTCACGTGCTCAGGTCACGCGTTGACGACGACCGTGTTTGTTCACACCCTTTACCGTCCCTACGCCCGGTTGTAAAACCAGTGGAGATAAGTGTGTTTCAGTCTGTAAATGTCGTGTTTGAACATAACCACTAGCCTACTTTTAGTTATGTCTCATATATAAGGGATTTATAGTCAAAAGATAAGCTGGCTTTGCACTTACTGTAAAATGCGTAGATTAAAAAGTAGAACATAAAAATATATTAAAAAAACACTTTTTAAAAACTAGTCTTATATTCGAAATGCACTAAAGAGTAGAAAATAAATTTGAAATTTACAGTCAGAAGAGACCTTTAGTTCCAAATTTATGAAAATGTAAAAGTTTAAAATGAGACAGGAACGTTAAATCGTAGGTGAAATCGATTATCTCGTTGTTCGCCATGAATATAAGACTAAGGTGCTCAGGTGAATATCTTTGCATAACTTAGCAAGCACCCTAGTCAGTCCCGACTGACCGACCGCGAGCCCAAACTAACTTTTACCTTGACCCGGATACAATTGCTCCAGCGCTCTTAAAGGCCCGGACATCTGGCAATAACAACACTAAGTCTGAATGGTTTCTTATTTAAGTCAGTGTATTGCATAAGTTCGTGTATGTTGTCCTTGAGGGGTGTGTGTGTAGAGAGGGGGATGGGCGGGGGGGGGGCTTAGTGCGTTAACCTTTTCAAACGTCTTGTTTGTCCTTGTAATTAGTAAGTGAGAATGGTCACAGAAGCCAGATGCTAGCGTTGACCAACATAGACCTTGTCCACGTTTTTTCATTAGGAAAATTTTCTCAAGCGGGGAAAACTGAAAACGAATAACAAGAAAGTCTGATTTTAACACTTGCAGCAAACTTACCTAGCCGTCCCGAGGCAATAATATAACTAATAGTCAATAGGTAACAAATTACCTAGCTATTAAGAGGTAATAATTATCAACGGGTAACAAGTAAATTGGTAAATTTATAATAAAAAAAAACAGGGTATTAGTAGGCCTGACAAGACGTAACACAACAGCGAACGTTTCGGCAAAGAGCCTTCCTCAACGGACAAATAGTACACACATGAAACGAATAACACGAAATAATAATAAAAAAACACTTGAGGGCATATCGTTGTGGAAGCGCCTGGTAGAAGGCATATCGTTGTGATAGCGCACCGGTAGAGGGCATATCGTTGTGACGGCGCCAATGTGGTCGTCACTGTAACCGTAACCCCATAGCTGAGACAAGGACCAATTCATCACGCGTTCCCCGAGAGCCCAAGGGGGCCAAGGGCTATAAATAAAACTAACCCGCGTAGACCTGTTGTGGTGTTGATCCTACTTCTTATCCACCCAAACTTAATCAGGTTAATTTTAAGGGCTGTTTTACTCGACCTACGTATGTTTGTCTCACTAGGGGGAACATTGATCCCTCTGATATTGAATCCACTGTCCAATTGATGCAGGAGTGCATTGGTGAGGTAAAAGTCTTGGATGACTTTCAGCAAGCTCAAGCTGAATGACGATAATACAGAAGCACTCCTATTTTGCAACAATAAATCACGCCGTACTTTGTCTCTTCCTAATTCTATTCAGGTGGCTAGTTCTGATATACTGTTCGAAACATCGACTAGGAATCTTGGCTACATTATTTCTGACAACATGTCTACCAACAACTTCATCAATCACATATGTCGCTCTGCCTACAGCGCCATTCGTCAGATCAGCTCATTCCGTTATTTACTTAATGCAACAAAAACTATTGTCTGTGCTCTTGTTCTAGCTCGCATTGATTATTGCAATTCTCTTCTGTCAGGTGCGCCAAAACAATGCATTGAAAAACTACAGAAAGTTCAAAATCCAGCTGCCAGACTAGTTCTTAAGGCAAAAAAAAACACATGACCATTGACCATGTTATTCCGCTACTTTACTCACTTCATTGGCTGCCTATACAAGCTCGAATTGATTACAAACTGGCTGTTCTCTGTCACAACTTCTTTTCTGACTCATCCTATCTTACTGAACTTCTGTCGGTCTACTCACCCAGTCGTCAGCTACGCTCTTCTGCAGACACACGTATTCTCTGTGTTCCTAAGACACGAACTAAAACATTTGGTGAAAGGTCATTCTCTTTTTGTGCAGCCAAACAATGGAAGTCTCTACCATTACACAATAGTAGTATTCCAACTACTAAGTCCTTCAAGACTGCACTTAAGACGGATCTTTTCCAAATGTATTTTCAAGATTAATGAAACAACATTTTTTTTATTGATTAGCGTAGCTTATGTGTAATGTACTGTCCTTTATATTGTTATTATGGTATGAATGGCTATTTAATTATTATATGTATGTTATGATCTCCATGTAAAGCGCTGTGAGCCAGGTTCCTTACTGGGATACAGCGCTATATAAATTATCAATTATTATAATATTATTATTATTATTAACATTGACATCTCGGGGACGAGAGTATATGGGTCACACTAGGGGGATCGTTGATGACTGGGGGACGAGAGTAAGTGGGTCTCCCACTGGGGACAGAGGACATCTGGGGACGAGAGTAAGTGGGACTCACACAGGGGACAGAGGACATTTAGGGCCGAGAGTAAGTGGGTCTCCCACTGGGGACAGAGGACATTTAAGGACGAGAGTAAGTGGGTCTCACACAAGGTACAGAGGACATCAGGGGAAGATAGTAAGTGGGTCTCACACATCCCCACTATATTTTCCCCAAATAAGTAAGCACCTGTTATGCGCCGGTATTCTACTTATACCTACACCCTGGATAAGCGTAGAACGCAATATTCTGTATAGAGGGAGCGTCTGTAACCGATAAGATCGATAAAGGATTCTGATCATCTGCCTTAAATAATAGATCCACAATTCTCACAGCTAGTGTCGTTACTGAGCTGAGGGGATGAGACGTCACCACAATAGTCCATGTCTATTAAAACATGGATTGATCCTTGTAGGACTTGGATTGGTCCATTTAGGACATTGATTGATCCTTTAAGGACATGGATTGATCCATTTAGTAAATTAAATTGGATAAATTGAAACGCAGCCCTGAACATGTACAGAAAGCGGCTGCCCTTGAGACGATAGAAGGGTTCGCGGGAACCCAAGTGAAAGTGTTCACGGACGGGTCTGCCAGTTCAAGTGAAGGAATTGCAGGATACGGTGCGCTCATCTTATACCCAATAGGAGGGCCACCAAAAGAAGAACTTCTAGGTCCCTGTGGGACTATGGCATCGAACTACTATGCGGAGCTTGAAGCTATACACAGGGCCCTGGAAAGTGTGCACCGGACACTGCAGGGGTCGGAAATTTTTGGTTTCGACACGGTACTGTTTTGTGACTCGAGATCAGCCCTCGAAGTCCTGGCTAGTGAGAAGCGTAGTACCCACTTGGTTGACGCCATCTTGGAGGACGTGGGTAGACTCGAAAGACTTGGAGGTAAGGTAACCGTGCAGTGGATCCCGAGCAACGTGAATGTTAATGGCAATGAAAAGGCAGACTCCCTGGCCAAAGCAGGTGCAGCACTGCCCTAACCAGAGGCCCCAGTCATCTATCTTGGGGCTAAAACCTGGCTAAAGGACCACTTTCGGAGTAAGTGGTACCAGGAGTGGGCTGACAACACGACAGCCAGAGGGGTATTCGCTAACATGCCCAGGCCAAGCCGTTCAGACCAGTGGTGGAACCTGAGTCGCAAACACCAGAGTTTGATGACTCAGATGAGAACAGAACATTGCCCAACCAACTTTTACTTTCACAGGCTAGATCACAACAGGGACTCGAACTGCCGTCATTGCAGCCAAGCCCCTGAGACAGTCGTACACCTGGTGACGTCTTGCCCGGCGCTTGATATAGCCGGGGGGTGAGGGAGGCGGAAGAGTCCCATGTAAAGACAATGTTGTATGGCAATGCTCAGCAGATGGAGCAGATTGCCCAGGTACTAGCCAAGGCCTTAAGAGATTAGTCTCAGGCCTACAGAATATGTGCTTAGTTTTAGTAAATTGATTGATCCTTTAAGGACATGGATTGATCTATTTAGGACATGGATGTATCTTTTTAGAACTCGGATTGATCCTTTAAGGACATGGACTTATATATTTAGGACATGGATGGATCCTTTTAGATCATGGATTGATCCATTTAGGACATGCGGAAGTGGTCGATGTCAATCGGGAAATGGATTGATCATCTCAAAAGTAGATAGTTTCGTGGTTAGTTTCAATTTAAAATGTTTATGCAGATAAAATCAGTTCTTGTTTGAAAAAAAATATTTAGAAACAAGGTTGTGCTTTTTTCAAAAGCCCATATAACTTATGCTTGTTTGATAAATACGAAAAATTAAACTTCCTGAAATGTACACAAAGTATTGTATAATTATAAATTCTCAAATCCTCTTTTTACATCGTTCCCTTTTCAATAATTAAAATATAAGGTAAACAATGACGTCATAGAATTATTTTTTACTGCGAGAATCTTCAATTTAAAATAACTATTTTGCGCACCTCCCGATGCGCACCTTGTATTAAATAAAATATAAGCTGAAACAATGACGTCGTAGCGTTACGGATACATTCTCCATCCAGCCTGGTGGCAACGCGCTCGACGGGTGTACCGATGGTCACGGGTTCGAATTCATGTTTGTTCCCGGGGCCTAGGGTGTCCCTGAGTCACCCAGCTCCGAATGGGTACCTAACAGTAGTTAGGTGGCTGGGTAATGAGTGGAACCCTCATAGCCGTTGCCTGTGAACGCTGCATCACTTGCCAACAGATCATCCGTCATGGTCTGTGGACGCAATTATCTTCTGCATAGAAGGAGCGTCTGTATAGCTGGTGTGGTGTTGTGTATATAAGTGCAATTCTACACAAATAAAAAAGAGGAGTGGTGGTGCAAGCTATACTATACCCACAGATGGTCTGACAAGCTATACTATACCCACAGATGGTCTGACAAGCTATACTATACCCACAGATGGTCTGACAAGCTATACTATACCCACAGATGGTCTGACAAGCTATACTATACCCACAGATGGTATGAAAAGCTATACTATACACACTGATGGTCTGACAAGCTATACTATACCCACAGATGGTCTGACAAGCTATACTATACACCACAGATGGTCTGACAAGCTATACTATACCCACAGATGGTCTGACAAGCTATACTATACCCACAGATGGTCTGACAAGCTATACTATACCCACAGATGGTCTGACAAGCTATACTATACACCACAGATGGTCTGACAAGCTATACTATACCCACAGATGGTCTGACAAGCTATACTATACCCACAGATGGTCTGACAAGCTATACTATACCCACAGATGGTCTGACAAGCTATACTATACCCACAGATGGTCTGACAAGCTATACTATACCCACAGATGGTCTGACAAGCTATACTATACCCACAGATGGTCTGACAAGCTATACTATACAGACTGATGGTCTGACAAGCTATACTATACCCACAGATGGTCTGCCTGGATTAAGCTGTTTCGATTACCATTTTTTTTTAAATCACTGAAAAGACTAGGAAACCGACTTCAAGGGTCTTCAACTCAAAACAGTCGAAGTATTAACTAACTCAGTAAATCTCTCTAAACTCTAAGGCTTTCTTTGTGCAGAGAAAATTTCGACCTTTGAGTTCGAATGGAAGGCTGTAATCAGGTTGTATTGGTTCGCTTTTAACATTAAAACAATAAGTAAGGACTCCTGCACAGGAAAATATTAGAGTCACTGCTTTTGTACAAAATAAAAAGTTTTGGATATCATTGTTGCACCCTCTCGAAAGTGACCTCCGAAAAAATGAGGTTTTCCCGTAGCACACTTGACCTCCAGGGGAATACACATTTTAATTCACCTCGTTAATTTTATGGAGGTGTGGGCTCTCTCTGAAATGACAACCTTAAAAGTTTAAATGTTGACTAAAGTACGGACTTCACTCTTCACAAAGTAATGTGTTTAAAATGACACCTTATATTTTTGTTTCTAGAATCTGTCTGTAATGTTTATTTACTGCCATACGACTTGATGTTGACATGACTTAACGGTAGCTAGGTCCAAGTATAGGAATATTTAAGTTACAGCTATTTATGCCCCTTTTTAAATCCCTTATATTAACTTCACCGGCGTCTCTCTCTCTCTCTCTCTCTGTCTGTCTTGGGCGGGCGGAAAAACAGAAGTCAAAAATGACCCACTTCCCATGATCCGATCGAACTGAAATTTGGCACACGGACCCGTCTAACCTAACAATGCATCGTATCAAAATTGCAGATCGATCGAACGTACCGTAATTAAATTAATGCATTTTTAGTTTATCCTTATATGAGGTATGTAATTTAAATTCACTGTTTGTTATTGTTTTTTTCCCACTTGAAATTTTGAGCTGACGCATTGAGGCGACCCAACGAAGCGACGGGCGCTTTTGTTTACATTTTACGTGTCACTCTGAGCTCGGTCAAGCGAATCGGTGACCAGACTTTTCCCCTCTCCCCCCCCACCCACCCCTCCCCCCCCACCCCTCCCCCCCCCACTAGGGTTATGATGCAAAGTTGAGTTAAGACAGATTCAGTCTGTAAATGTTTGAAAATAATCAATACTGTTAGTTATGTCTCATATATAAGGGATTTATAGTCAAAAACTTTGTTTTTACGGGTTTGTTTTATTTTTTGGTTGTGCATCTCTGTTGACGTTCTAATTCTAAGGCTGCTAATAACATGACTCACTCATAATTACGGGTCAAGACACTATCAAATTATAGCACAAGTGGTTACTTTGGATATATTTCGAGAGCGGGTGCCCTCGGGAGGTGGTGATCACATCCCAAAATTATCCTTCAAACAACGTACGGGACGACCACGCTTAGAACCGTGGCTTAACATAATTTATTCTCATCAACCCAAAGACGATAAATAACGCCTTTGTTTAAAAAAAAACAAAAAACAAGTAGGAGTCTATGAAAAACTACATTTTCCTGTAGGTTTTTGTAAGCCCAACACTGGGGAGTGAGTAGTATAGGCTGGACGAAACAGTTATTAAATCTGTGGTGGCTGTGGTGGGTGACGTCATAGTTGACCTTTGACCCTACCGGTGGCGCGCGGTAATTACTTATGTTAGACAGGTTTATTAGTATATGTTTAGACATGTCAATTAGTGTACTTAATTAAGTAATTAAATACAATTAATAAAATTAGGGTGATGATGCCATGAGTGTCATGTTGTTATACGACATGTTAATTGGGGGTAGGGGCGTCCGTGACATGGGTGTTCTTGTGGTAGCGGGATATTATTTTCATACTTAAAGGGCAATAAGCGTGTATTTGATTAAGTATGCTTAAGTTATTTCCCATTCGAAAATGTGGGCATTTTATTTTTTATTCATTTTTAAAAAATAAATTAGTTTTGAGTGGTTCTCAAAGTATTATTTTATGGTTTTAGCTTAGAGTTTGAGCCGTTTTGGTTCTTTTTCGATGCTAATATAAAGTTACGACAGTACAATGTAAAACAAAACAAGTATCTTACAATTGTACTCTTTATTCTCATAAAAGTTCTCTGTTTCAAACAATTATTATAACGTATACGAACAAAGTAGTCACGACACGTCTTAACACGTATTTAAAATAAAATTTAATTTACGTGCAAGTCACATTTAAGTACAAGTCTTATCTTCTTGTCTTATCTATACAGACGCTCCTTCTATGCAGAAGATAGTTGCGTCCACAGACCATGACAGATGATCTGTTGGCAAGTGATGCAGCGTTCACAGGCCACGGCTTTGTGGGTTCCACGCATTACCCAGCCGCCTAACTACATGTAGTGTTAGGTACCCATTCGGAGCGGGGTGACTCAGGGACGCCCTAATGCCCCGGGAACAAACCCTTGCCTTCAAACGGATTCGAACCCGTGACCATCGGTACGACAGTCCAGTGCGCTGCCACTCGACCACTGCGTCCCCATTTAGTCATATTTAATTTAAGTACAAGAAAAATTATATTAAATATGAGTACTAAGTACTAATCATATTTAAGTACAAGACATATAAGGTAAGTATATTTAATTTAAACAGTTGCAAATAGATATTATATCATAAAGTCAATTATGTACATTTATTAACATAATATCACATTCGTCTGTGGTGTCTAGTCAATGTCTCTAGTGTTGTATGTTAAATGTGTCCTAGGGGTTCCGATAAACTAATGACCACATGAGATGTCGTAATGTTGTCGTGGTGAACTTGTCTTTTAATGTAAAAATAAAAAAGTGAATTTCTGTGTTGTCTGTATGTATAAATAAAAGAACCCTGTGTTTTGAAGCCCATGTTTTCCCCACCCCCTGCTTGCTGTGATGTGAGAACTCTCATAAAAGTATCTTTGTCTAAGGTGTGGGGCTGTTTTGTGAGCCCCTTTGTGCTTGTTTTGTTACAGTCACCGAAACAGTGGTAAGTCTTACTACAAAGGGACACCAATCCCTCCCCTTCAAATTCTAATTTTTAAAAAGCCCCGGAGTTCTTCTTTCATATAATTTCCTAACCCTACAGCCCTGGCAAACTTATTGTACAACGCCCTTGCATTGTTTAAAAAGGTCCCTTATGTAAAAAAAAATACTTCAGAGGGGAACCATTTATCGTAGACATAAAAGTTCTGTCTGAGATGGGGCCTAACAGAGTCAACTAACTCTTGTGTCGTAAGGGCCAAATACAAACTGTCCATATCCATTTCACAGAGTGAAAATCGGTCCTATCTATAAACTTTTCTATAAAATCACAATAAAACTCTAACATCCTGAGTTTAGCGTACTGGTAAACAAAAAAAAACTATTTTGAGAGAGATCCCTTAAAATTTTTTTTTAAATCTCTATTTCGTAAACGTCGTCACCCAGTAGTGTCATTTCTTTTTTTTTAAATTTAGTATTATTTAAGAGGGGGACCACTCTTAAATTACAGTACGAGATTTCCAAGAGTTTCGCCTTGTTAGTCAATGTCTTACCATAAGCCGCGTTCCCTAACAATTTCATAGTTTCACTTTTTATGGCAAAAACATCGTCTCTATCCCTTCGCGCGTCAGTTACCGTATCACCAAAAGTTTTAAAACACGTCACCAGATTGTACGCAACTACCTGAAAATTTTTTGTAACCACCAACCCATGGGTCCAATACCATTTAATAAGGGAGTAGCTAATAAAAATTTCCCCCACTATAACTTCCGATCAACGTACGCCGGGCACACGTCAATCGGTTGTTTTTACATGCGTACTTACGCATGAAAGGACCTATGTCGTCTCGTGCCAAGTTCACATTTTAAAAAATTGGTGTCGTTTCACTAAAATATTCTTTCAAGCCATCGGGGACATTAATGTTGCATTCAACAAGTCCAAAACAGGTGTCGTCCAAAACAGCATCGATGATTTGTTTTTCTTTCAGAGGCCATCTTTTACCATAGGAGGGTTTTTAGTCGTTTGGGAGTAAAGCGGTCTTTTCGTTTTAATTTTTTTTATAATTTCCTTGTTTTCCTTTTTTTAGCTTCTGCCATTCAAAATCCCAAATACATAGAACTTTTACTTTAACAATCTTTGGCAAATATTTTGTAATGTCCGTCGTCGTTTTAATCAACTCTGTGAAAGGTTTGTTGTTAACAGGGGTTCTGTCCCTACCTCTGGTAAGTGGGCAGTCTGGATGATCGTGAAATACTCATTCATGAAATGGGTAAGCAGTTCGCTCGGTCGAGTCCCACCTATTCATCAAAATATGTCTGTTACCTAAACTCATCTCAACCTCATTAAAGTCTGTCTGCAACGGATTCTTAAAGACACGGGAAACCCAATGGCCGCGCGCTCGACTGGCGTACCGATGGTCACGGGTTCGAATCCATGTGAAGGCAAGGATTTGTTCCCGGGGCCTAAGGCGTCCCTGAGTCACCCAGCTCAGAATGGGTACTTAACACTATAGTTAGGTGGCTGGGTAATGCGTGGAACCCTCATAGCATGGTCTGTGAACGCTGCATCACTTGCCAACAGAACCGTCGTCATGGTCTGTGGACGCAATTATCTTCTGCATAGAGGAAGGAGCGTCTGTATAGATAACATAAGATAAAATAAGATAAGATAACCACAGTCTACTCCGTTGTCCGTAATAGTTTGTCTTTCGGGGCCAAAATCCTTCGGCACTACTTCTAAAAACTGGAAAGTCTGTCGGCATCGGTTGTGTCAGGGACCATAAATATAACGCGTTCGCGTCGTACCGTTTAATCCCCTGAACAACTTTATCTCTATTTCCTCTAATAAAAGTCTGACCCTTTTCATGGTACCTATGAAATATGATAGATGGCCCACCCACTATATTATTTCTAATAGTTTTATGGAGAACCCCATCTCTCTTGGAACATAAAGAAAAACGGACACCAGGCGGTAGTGTTTTAAAAAAAGATACTTTAAGGTTACCCGGGAACGAAAGTTGCATCTTTAAACATATCTTCACCCAACTCTGCATAAAATTTAACCTGTATTTTCAACGCCTTTAGAAACGAAACTAGATCTTTATTATTGTACCAAATTTAAAAAAAAACTTTTAAAGTTGACATCCCTTCCTCCACCCAAACCCTCTGACATAACGCGTTCTCGTACACTGAAATAGTTGTGTTTTTAGGGGACGAAAAGGAAGCCGAGTGGGGAGGTAACTGAGTTTTATTTAAATTATCTAGATTTTTAATGTACCCATAACAAAACAGCCCTTGTTTCAACTTGTATTTGTATCCTTAATTTTATACGCACTAGGTGCTTGCTGTAACTAAACCAAGGAGCTAAATAATTTACAATATCTAAAAAAAAATAAGTTTCGGTGGAAATACACTTAAAATTATTATTTATTTAAACTAATAAAATTAAAGGGACCATCGTCATCGACAATGTCTGTCTCTTCGCATCTGTCGTCTTCTATTATGTTATCTGCAGATACGATAAGGGTTGTCTGCGCCTTGTTTCCCACTTCTTCCTTCGCCACAAAATACTTTATAAAATACGTTTTGATTATATTAATGTCATATTTCCCTGAATTGAACCCCATGACCGGTAGTTGTCTTAAATAACCCTCTAATTTAACCATGACTTTGCTAATTATGTGGTCAGATTTTTAATTGTCGTAATTTTTCAGCGTCACCACCCCTAATATTTTCATCCTCAGTCTGTCTCAAACAGTTTTCATCGTCACCAACCTCACAATATGCTGGAAATAATTCCCTTAACATTTGAAAAACGTCTTCGAACCGCCTTTTCAGAATGGTATAACCTGCCTCGCTTATCTCATTGAGATAGTCTATTACCCTACTTACCAGTTCTTGGGGGTCACCTGTCCAAATAAAACATGTGGGGTCTTTATAGTCTGGAACGTTAGAGGCTACAGAACAAGACAATGACACGTGCTTAGCTAAATTTTTGGTTACATTCCCCACGGTGGGTAGGTCTGGGATATCGAAAAAAACATTCAAAGTTGAATGTTGCACGGTAGGGGTAAACAAAGTTTGTGTCTAAACCTCTAATGCCTTGAGCAGTGATTTCCTTCCATATAGAACGAGGGGTGAGATAGACCCCTCCCTTAAGACTATCAATAGGTTACCCCCGTTACACGTCTTCTCGTGTCTATTCATCCTACGAATCCCTTTCCAGAGTTTTCCACATTTTTTGACACGAGAAGGTGTGCACCGCGCCATCTATATATATCATTAATGTACATGAAATAATTCCTAAAAAATAAAAGATATAAAGTTTCCCTAAAACTAGTCTCATATATATAGCATACTTAAGATCCCGTGTGAGGATGCTTTGTTGTCTTATTTTGTCAAAATTAAATTTAATGGTTTAGATATGTCACTTGTTTTGACTTAACATATTTTGAATTCAAGATTTTTTCATTTGGAGGATTTATACATTAATAAATAAATAATTACACTTATCACTAGATTGCTTGACTCATATAATTCTATAAAACATGGATTTCAATAAAGAATTCAATGTGATCGCTAAAGAATTTGGCTTAAGTTGAAAAGAATTGAAAGACTTTGTTGAAAAAAAAGTTAAAGAAGCTATAGACGATGAGAAGCTAAAAATAGCTGAAGAAAAAGAAAAACAAATAATTGAAAGAGAAGAAAGAGCTGCAAGAAGAGAACTTGAACAAATTAAAAATGACAACTTAAAACTACAAATTGAGTTGCAGAGCAGAGGCTACAATCATGGTAATGACTCAAATGTAAAGTCAACACCGATGGATACAATCAAAGTTAGAAAATATGATAGCTAGAAAAAAATGGATGGTTATCTGGATTATTTTGAATCCGTAATGGCCATAAAAGGTTATGAAGAAAAGGATTAACCAGCACAACGAATGACTCAACTAACTGGGGAAGCATTTGAAGCTTACAACAGTATAGTTAAAGAAGATAAAAACATATATAAAAATGTCAAAAAGGCACTTCTATGTCATTTCGGAAAGTCAGTAAATGATTATAGAAAAGAATTTCATGAAATTAGAATCAAGATGGACAATCCCGTACATGGCAGAAGTGATGAAGGCCGTAGTCGCAGAGATGGAGATCATGGTAATAATGAGCCTGAGACCATTTGTATGGAATCATCTGAAGTAGGAAGAATAATTGGTTGTGTATTAAACAGAATCAGAGACATAGAATCAGACAATGGTTTTCGGATAAAGGTTTCTAGTGACAGTGACTCATCTGGTCGAAATTCTGTTGAACTATCTGGAAGCAAATATAGGATCTCAAAGGCTAAGCGACTTATTCAAGATGCCGGAATTATGGAAAGATGGAAATAATCGTGGTCGTGGTTGGTGAATTATTGAACATTTAATAGGCTGAAGAAGCATTGAAAGCCCATCGATTTGAATTCATACTCGTCAGCTGAAGAATAACTATTTTTGAACTATGCTATGCTATTAGCCGACTACAAATTTGACATTAAACCTGTTAAAGGAAAGGACAATGTGGTTGCAGACATATTAAGTAGAATGACAATAAATAAAGACATTCTGTGAATTCCTAAATGATGTCCATTGATGATAAATATTTGAAATTTTAATGTACATGTAGATTAATTTGATTTTATTAAGACCAAAAATGTTGTATTTCATTTTTAAAAATTTTGAAGGATGGGGGTGAATGGCAAGTGATAATCACGAGATGAGTGACAGAGAGGTCACATGTGTAGAAAGGGCGCGAATGCAGTTAAAAAAGTAATGGCGTATGTGTGGCTGATGTCTCCACGTTGTGAACCTGAAAGTTATACTTTTGTAGATAATCTGCATATTAAAGTTATTTTGTTGACAATAGTATTTCAAGGACTTATTGCACGAAAGTTTGTATTGTGAGAACGCCTACAAAACACATATAAAAGTAAACAATTTACAACGATCAAATGCTTTTATTATTTCGTCTTGTAAATTTAACAATTATTCGAATCCACGACGACTCATTGAAATACCACATTGTGTAGGAAATTTGAAATCTTCTTTACCGTAATAACAGAAAGATATAAAAACAAAACTAAAAGATATAATGGGTGAGAATGTTCCAACAAAACTAACATCAAATAAAACTAACAAATGCTGGTTCAATTATAAATTTAAAAAACTATGCAAACAAAAAGAGAACTTATTTAAGAAATTAAAAACTACCAATTTAAAAAGGATTCACCAAAAATACTTTTAAGATTAAACACTTGACACCAAAACTTAGTCAAAACCTTCAAAATGATTATATAAACAATGTAATTACTAAAGACAACAATAAATCTTATGGTCCTTTATCCAATCTAAAAAAAATGGAACCATTTAGGCGAGAACTTTCGTATATCAGTAGGTACATGCAGAGGTGGCAGATGGAAATTAACACCGAGAAGACGGTCTATTCCCTTTTCACTAATGGCAGAACCATTCTCAAACAGGAGATAGAGCTTAAAATAAACGATGTGGCGCTCAAATGGGACAAACAACCGGTATACCTGGGAGTCAAACTGGATCAAAAGGTGCAAATGCATAACTTTGTACAAGACCTGTACACCCAGGCTACCGCCAAGCTCAACCTGGTGAAAAAGCTTGCATGCACAAACTGGGGCGCTGGAGCAAGCACACTCAGAGCTCTCTTTCTGGGCAGTGTGAGGTCGATTATGGACTACAGCATGCCCGTCCAAGCCTTTGCCAGCAAAACGGCATTGGAAAAACTGGGTCAAATCCAGATCCAGGCTTTAAGATTTATCTGTGGCGCATACAGAACGACACCCACAGCTGTTGTGGAAGTCATTGCAAACGTAGAGCCGCTCGATATCCGTAGGGACAAGGCAATCATTACGACTGCAGATAGGTACCGCAGGCTAGACATTATGGAGCCCTGCGACACTAAATGGCTCGAATAATAAAACCTCTAAGAATAATGAGACTAAAGCTAATATCCTTAACATATATTTTGCATCATCATTTTCTACCTCAGGTGACAATGAACTTTTAATAAATTTAAATAAAATTGAGGAAATAGGAAACATAACTGTAGACGAGATAGGTATAGATTCACTCCTAAAAAATTTAAAACATAGTTGCTGGCGTAGATGAATTTCCTGCAGGTTATTAAAAGAACTAAGCAATGAACTGTACCCAATCCTTGTAATTCCTTTTCAAACCTCTCTAAACCAGGGTAAAGTGCCACGGGATTTAAAATTAACTAACGTAACTCCACTCTTTAAGAAAGGTGATAAATCAGACCCTGGTAATTACAGACCTGTATCACTTAATAGTATCCCCTGAAAATTAATTGAACACATAATGTACAGTAGAATAGTTAACCACCTTGACAAATCTAATGTCCTATGCCCACATCAACACGGCTTTAGAAAAAATAGATCATGTGAAACACAATTAATAGGTTTGATAGATGAACTATCAAAAGGCTTAGACAATATTGATCAAATAGATACAATATTACTAGACTTCTCAAAAGCATTTGACAAAAATCACTACCTTATTGAGCCTTCTCGTCCATGAGGGGCATCCACCGATCATCGTCGGCGTCTGCGATTCCTCCAAGGGCATAGGCCACCTACGAGAAACCTCCAGGCATCTCTATCCTGGGCCAGCTTCTCCAGGATCTTCCATTCATGGCCAATTCTCTTGATGTCTGCCTCCAACTCTCGGCGCCAAGTGCTTCCCGGGCGGCCTCTCCGCCACTTACCCAGTGGGTTCCATCTCAGGGCCTGCCTTGTATCAGAAGCAGGTTTTCTTAGTATACCGTATTTGCACACACATTCCTAGCGGGTTATACCAGATTTTACAACATCCAGCAGCCCCTGGGGGTATCTCCATGGGCGGGGTATCTTCTTGGGTGGGGTATCTTCGTGGGTGGGGTATCTTCGTGGGTGGGAGTATCTTCGTGGGTGGGGTATCTTCGTGGGTGGGGTATCTTCGTGGGTGGGGTATCTTCGTGGGTGGGTATCTTCGTGGGTGGGGTGTCTTCGTGGGTGGGGTGTCTTCGTGGGTGTGGTATCTTCGTGGGTGGGGTATCTTCGTGGGTGGGGTATCTTCGTGGGCGGGTATCTACGTGGGTGGGGTGTCTTCGTGGTAGGGGTGTCTTCATGGGTGTGGTACCTTCGTGGGTGGGTAATCTTCGTGGGTGGGGTGTCTTCGTGGGTTGGGTCTCTTCATGGGCGGGTATCTTCATGGGTGGGGTATCTTCGTGGGTTAGGTATCTTCATGGGTGGGGTATCTTCGTGGGTGGGGTATCTTCGTGGGTGGGGTATCTTCGTGGGTGGGTATCTTCGTGTGTGTGGTATCTTCGTGGGTGGGGTATCTTCGTGGGTGGGGTATCCTCGCGGGCGGGTATCTTCGTGGGTGGGGTGTCTGCGTGGGTGGGGTGTCTTCATGTGTGTGGTATCTTCGTGGGTGGGGTATCTTCGTGGGTGGGGTGTCTTCGTGGGTTGGGTCTCTTCATGGGCGGGGTATCATCATGGGTGGGGTATCTTCATGGGTGGGGTATCTTCATGGGTGGGGTATCTTCATGGGTGGGGTATCTTCGTGGGTGGGGTATCTTCATGGGCGGCGTATCTTCATGGGCGGGGTATCTTCATGGGCGGGGTATCTTCGTGGGTGGGGTATCTTAATGGGTGGGGTATCTTCGTGGGTGGGGTATCTTCGTGGGCGGGATATCTTCATGGGTTGGGAATCTTCGTGGGCGGGGTATCTTCATGGGGTGGGTATCTTCGTGGGCGGGGTATCTTCATGGGTTGGGTATCATCGTGGGTGGGGTATCTTCGTGGGTGGGGTGTCTCCGTGGGCGGGGTATCTTCATGGGCGGGGTATCTTCATGGGCGGGGTATCTTTGTGGGCGGGGTATTTTCGTGGGCGGGGTATCTTCATGGGTGTGGTATCTTCATGGCGGGATGTCTTCGTGGGCGGGGTATGTTCGTGGGTGGGATATCTTCATGGGTGGGGTATCTTCATGGGTGGGGTATCTTCGTGGTCGGGGTATCTTCGTGGGCGGGTATCTGAATTGTTTTTACTGAATTTAATTAGCGTCATACGCAGATTTTTTTGCTGGTCACGCGACCATTTAATAAAATACTACACAGGTCAGTACAACTTGTCAATTGTTAATATTGTGATAAAATATACACGTACACCTTTTACTTATGGAAGTGTCAGGAACATAAAACCCCGACATTTAAAAGCTTCTGATATAAGATTTCTAAAATTCTCCGTTATTCACATGCTTCTGTGGTCCAACGGTAGTGCGCTGGATTCGCGATCTCATAGAAACAGGTAGTGGAACGATTTTCGATTGAAGACTTTTTCATTATTATTAGGGCTGCCGAAATTAACGATTAATTTCTCGATTAATCGTTAAAAATTTTTAACGATTTAAATTTTTTTAACGCATTAATCGACCCACCACTTTATTAAAGTACTGGAAGTCAAAAAGTAAAATATTTTGGCCGATAAATATAAACTAATTTCCGTTCAATTACACGAAATTTTTATTTAAACTATTCACTTAGGTGATTGTTCAAAGTGTTGATAAAGGTTGTTTCTATTGAGAGAAATCGTTTGCCTACCATGCAATGTTCCCTCTAAGTCTAAGCTCGTTGTTTCGTGTGCAAAGTTTTAAAAGAACTCGTGTGCAAAGTTGCACAACGTCCATTTTTGTGCAAAATTTTACACAATTTTCTGCGCGGTGATTCTAAACTTCTGCGTGGCGTCGGTCAAATATCTGCGCAGCAGTGCTGCTTAAAGGGAACATTGCTACCATGGTTCTAACACTTTCACTTACATATCACCTGCAAACCAAACATCCACTACAGTATTAGAAACTTCAGTTGAGACAATCTAAAGCTATGTAGGCCTAAACGATTTTTTCAGCTTGCTGGTTTTGTCAATAAGACCCGCTCATCACTTGAACCAAATAATGTCAACACACTAAGACTTGTCTGTTTGCGTTGTTCGTTAAAAGATGTCATATAAAGAAGACATTCCAGTGTTATTTCGATTTTCGACAAGTGCGTTTAATAAATGTTAATTATGACTCAATACATTTCAATTTAGGCTTTAATCGAAATTAACGATTAATTAATCATTAATTTTTCAAAAGTAAACGATTAATTTTAAATTGATCGATAACATCCCTAATTATTTTTATTTATTTATGTTTCTATGTTTTCTTTATTTCATTTTCTTTCTTTTTCTTTTCTTTCTTTGCAATTTCTTTTTTAGCTACTTTCTATTATCTATAATTTATAATCATGAGGTATTGTAAGTAAGGCATTTCTGGAAGTGTTGACAGTGAGGGGATGAACCCGCGTGCTGGAGGGGTCAAGTGATCACGCTGTTAACCGAGGCTATACAAGGATGGGCCACCTCCCTCAATCTCGAGGCCACGCCTTTGTCAAATCCCCGGTCTACAGTACCACCCCTCCCCCCTAGATTAAGACGGGGGTGGGGGTGGGGTACCATGACCCACTCTGGTCTCTTTGATGTTAGCCGCTGATCTGGTTTGGACAATCGCAATTATTTCAAATGGTCAGTGCTTCGCACGGCTGACATTTAGATAACAGAGCAAGCTCAAACAGACACCACAAGTTAATATTATAAAGGATTTAAAAAGAGCCGTGTTTTTTTTTAATTTTATATTTTTTTTAAAACTAAATGTGAAGAACGGGTTTATTCTTATGTCTGGTAATAATGCTCCTCTAACAAGACTACAAAAAAAGTATACAGTATATATATATATATAAATTTTAAAGAATTAATATCTGTAAGAATTACATCTTTACCTCATTTTCTTTATGCATTTTCGAGATGTATTTTATCCAATGTTACTTAGGTGAGAGATTTATTTTCCTTCGGGGCTTAAATAGTTTACGTGATATTTTTCTGGAACGATTGCTATATAAACTGTCCCAAAGAAATAGATGGATTGAAGAAGAAAAAAGGGTCGGTACTGTTTAAGTTAAAGACAAAATGGATTATATATAGGAGTTATATGCACGGACCTAAAAGTGTGGGTAATAAGTGGAACAGTTATTTTTATATTGAGCGGCAACTTTCTGACCTTTTTAAAGGTACATTTCATTGGTGGGGTAGAAGTCAATAATATCTACCAACCCTGGGTGGCATAAACGCTATAGCTGAGCAACTGTTTTTATAATTTTTGCATAACTTAAATTAAACCAGCAGGGTAATTTTTAAACCCAAGCCTTGAGATTAAAAATGTTTCTTTAAAATAATTAAAGCCCATAAATCCCTTACATCAATATTCACATAAATAAAAGACATATCCTATTTGTTTGACTAATGTCATGCTATGGCGGATTAAGGGGGGGGGCTGAACGGGCTAAAGCCAGGGGCCCCCGATGATTTAGGGCCCCCAAACTTAGCATATTTTATAATAAATGAGTACAACTGTATACAGTCAGTATACATGAATTGCCGAAAATATGATAAATTAATAAAAATCTCATCTATTAACATGATCTCTTTTCCCACACGATAGTCTTAGCAGTCAAAAAACCTGATTTGATAGGCTCAATAACAGAAATTATTAAAGAATATTATATATATATTTTAAATTCACCACTGTACATGAACTCTCGTGGCCGAATGTGAACTACTAAGGCTTATGGTGCAAGCGGTGGCGGGTTCGATCCCCGGAGGGGTATGCATTTTTTTTCCATGTGTTTTTTAATTTTATAAATTGTCTTTTACGCTCAATTTTAGGATATCGGCAAAAAGTTATTTCTTAGAATTCGGTTTTTTCATGAATAATTATTTTGGATGAATATTTACAAGTTACAGTCTTATATTAGCTGCTAGCAATCATTTTATCTAAAGGTACACTGGCTGGATAGGGCCCCAGTTTGAATTGCAGCCAGGGGCCCCGTGCAGTCTTAATCCGCCCCTGATGTCATGCTTAATAGACTGGAATTAGAAATAATGTTTTGGAGAGCTTTTCCCATGAAAAATTTAATCCTAAGAAAATGTATTTCAGAGATATGGAAAGCTACAACGTTCATTTTTAAAAAAATGGTTCGATTTGTAGAACAATGTGGTTGCGTGGCACACACTTCGGGTATAAACTGTAATGTTCCTTAAGGCTTAAGGTGTACAGTGTACATATATTTAGTGTGAAGACATATCGCGGGTATTACGACTTAATTATAGGTTCTAGTTTCAGAAAGTGCGTGTACTGACCAAAAAAAAATACACTAACAGCAGCTGATATTGTGACATAACAGCTTGATGCTATTTGAGCAATAATATTCAACGAGGATAAAGTTTTGTATACAGACTGATTTTTAAAAAAAAACTATTCTGATTTAAAATCAAATGCCTACATAATATATTTTATATATTAAGGCCTTACCTAATATGTCATTTTATTAGCTAAACAAAGCTACAATGAATAAAAGGCTTAAATATAAATACTAATAAAAATAATACGTTATTTTAGTGAAACAAGTATCTGCAAATTTATTGCTTTGTTACTACTAGAAGAAAAGAGTGGGAAGTCATTTAACATGACACACTAATCTATATATATAAAAATCAAAGTATGTATGTATGCATGTCTGTTATAGCTGACTAAACCATTCATCCGATCGCCATGAAACTTTTGCAGACTTTTGAGTACGCTCCAGGGATGGAAATAGGCTATTTTTTTTTCAAAATGTAATACTTATGGGGCGCCGGGGGCCCATAATGAGAATATTTTCTTATATGAGCTATATAAAAATTAGTTTAGGGTCTTAGCTGCTTGGAAAATGAATGGATCTTGACCAAACTTGGTACATAACAACTTGATAGCCTATATTAAAGTATCATATGCATTGAACTCCTAATGTCCGTTCCTTCGGGGCCGGGGGCCCAAAATCTTTATTTTTGTAAGCGTTAAATACTTTATTCCCGTTAGCTGACTATGCCATTCATTCGGTCGCCCTGAAACTTTTGGAGACTTTTGAGTACACTCCGAGGATGGAAATAGGCTACTTTTTTTTTCAAAATGTAACACTCAGGGGGCGCCGGGGGCCCATAATGACAATTTTTTCTTATATGAGCTATATAAAAATTAGTTTAAGGCTTAGCTGCTTGGAAAATGAAACGAATCTTTGACCAAACTTGGTACATAACAAATTGATAGCCTATATTAAAGTACCATAGGGCATTTAACTCCTAATGTCCGTTCCTTCGGGGCCGGGGGCCCAACATCCTTTATTTTGTAAGCGTTAAATACTTTATTCCCGTTATGATTTTACACGATCTTGAAAAGCATTGACTTATATATCTATCATGATCCAAATTGAATTGAACAGGTATTTTAAAGTTAATTTCTTGCACCCATTTGGCCCGGGGGCCCTTAATGTTGTTTTTGCTAATCTACATATCTATATATATAAAAATCAAAGTATGTATGTATGCATATTTGTTATAGCTGACTAAACCATTCATCCGATCGCCATGAAACTTTTGGAGACTTTTGAGTACGCTCCAGGGATGGAAATAGGCTACTTTTTTTTCAAAATGTAATACTTATGGGGCGCCGGGGGCCCATATTGAGAATATTTTCTTATATGAGCTATATAAAAATTAGTTTAGGGCTTAGCTGCTTGGAAAATGAATGGATCTTGACCAAACTTGGTACATAACAACTTGATAGCGTATATTAAAGTATCATATGCATTGAACTCCTAATGTCCGTTCCTTCGGGGCCGGGGGCCCAAAATCTTTATTTTTGTAAGCGTTAAATACTTTATTCCCGTTAGCTGACTATGCCATTCATTCGGTCGCCCTGAAACTTTTGGAGACTTTTGAGTTCACTCCGAGGATGGAAATAGGCTACTTTTTTTTTCAAAATGTAACACTCAGGGGGCACCGGGGGCCCATAATGACAATTTTTTCTTATATGAGCTATATAAAAATTAGTTTAAGGCTTAGCTGCTTGGAAAATGAAACGAATCTTTACCAAACTTGGTACATAACAAATTGATAGCCTATATTAAAGTACCATAGGGCATTGAACTCCTAATGTCCGTTCCTTCGGGGCCGGGGGCCCAACATCTTTTATTTTGTAAGCGTTAAATACTTTATTCCCGTTATGATTTTACACGATCTTGAAAAGCATTGACTTATATATCTATCATAAACGACTTCCGGTTTGTGAGCGGTCACTATTTCTACTAGAGCTAAGTTTTCATATATTTTCATATATTTGCCTAATTTCATAATACTAAATTCTTTTCCAACCCTTAACTAATCTTTAATTAACCAAATTATAATAATTTTAGCTGTTTAATAATATTATTTTTTACTAAAATTACTAAAATCCTAAGTAGTTATGTAGGCGGCCATTTTTATTGTTATTGTTATTAATTTTGAACTCTCCTAATCGTAACTGTGTATAACATTGATAACATAAAATCACCAATTTTATATACCTTCCAAATAAATTAATTACTAGGTGTAGAATTCATATTTAAATTTAATTGAACTTAATCAAATTAGAACAATTAAGCACACTTTAACAAAATTATACATAACTTATAGTATCATAATAATAATAGTAATTAGTAATAGTAATAGTCTTAAGTCTTAAGTCTTAAACTTAAGCCTTAAAATTAAACCTAGTCTAACACTAACCCGAAAATGAGAATTTTCATCTTAGTCTTAGTAATAACCACACTACTTTTAAGGACATTAACGTCAACCAACAAACATCCTAAAAATCAGAGTAATATATCAATAATTATAAACCACCACAACACAAAGCACACTGACTACACCTCTATCTTAAGCACAATAAAGGAAATCTCCTTCAAACAATGGAAACATAAAATATGTAGATATAAGCAAAAACACTTAATCTTAATTTTGCTCCTCTCAGGCGACATAGAACTTAACCCAGGCCCAGTATCATCTAAATGTCAAATTTGTATTAAGGCATGCACTACCAAACAAGGAACCATTCAGTGTGACACCTGTAATGAATGGTACCACATTGCATGCCTGCATTCTAACACACCAAAGCACAAAGCAATAGGCCTAAGAAATAAATATGCATCTTGGCACTGCATACATTGTGGGTTGCCCCAAATCAGTTCAGATTTATTTAACTATAAGGACCTTATCACCACAAACTCTTACAGTGTTTTGGCTAATCCTTTTATAAATAAACCACTAGATAAAATTAAACCAACCACACAAACCCATAAAATTACCCATAAAAAATCTAATAATAATAATAATCAAAACATTCTCAAAACACTAATAGTTAATTTCCAAAGCTTAAAAAATAAAATTCCAGATTTAGAACTACTTATAAAAACAGAAGAACCAGACATAATTGCTGGTTCTGAAACTTGGTTGAACCCCAACATATATAACTCTGAGATTTTAAACACCAATTATAATATTTTTAGGAAAGACAGATCAGACAATTATGGAGGAGTGCTACTTGCAATTAAATCAAATATCATAGCTGAAGAAATTACTACACAGCAAAATTTTAATATAGAGTCTATTTATTGTAAAATAATTACACCAAACTCATCCCCACTTATTGTAGGCAGTATATATAGACCTCCGAATACAAACCCAGAATACATGAACAATCTTTGTAGTCAATTAACTTTCATAAAAGAGAATAATAAAAATGCAGTTCTATGGATTATGGGGGACTTTAATCTTCCAGATATAAATTGGAAAAATTATACAATTGATAACCATCAAACTAACAAAGAAATTAATGAACACTTCCTAGACACTATAAACAACATAAACCTAGAACAGATAGTAAAAACAGCAACAAGGAAAAATAAAACACTAGATTTATTCCTAACAAATAGACCAGGACTAGTGTTAGACTATAAAATAATTCCAGGACTGTCCGACCATGATATTGTTAGGGTCACCAATACAATAAAAACTAAAATTAATAAGATACCTAGAAGAATAATCTATCTTTGGAATAAATGTAATTCAATAAAACTACACCAATCAGCGGCTAACTTCCAACAAACTTTCCTAAGTAAATTTAACACAAATAGCCCAGTAGAAGAAATTTGGAAAGATATAAAAACAAATCTAAAAACTATAATGGATGAGAATGTTCCAACAAAACTAACATCAAATAAAATTAACAAATGCTGGTTCAATTCTAGATTGAAAAAGCTATGCAAACTAAAAGAGAACTTATTTAAGAAATATAAAGCTACCTATTCATATAGGATACACAAAAAATACTTAAAGATTAAACACTTGACACAAAAACTTAGTCGGAACCTCCAAAATGAATATATAAACAATGTAATTACCAAAGATAACAATAAAAACTTATGGTCCTTTATCAAATCTAAAAAAATGGAACCTTCAGGAATAGCCACACTAAAAGGCTCAAATAATAAAACCTATAATGATAATGAAACTAAAGCTAATATCCTTAACACATATTTTGCATCATCTTTTTCTGCCTCAGGCGACAAGGAAGTTTTAATAAATTTAAATAAAATGGAGGAAATAGGTAACATAACTGTAGATGAGATAGGTATACATTCACTCCTAAAAAACTTAAAAATAAACAAAGCTACTGGCCCAGATGATTTGCCTGCAAGATTATTAAAAGAACTAAGCAATGAACTGTCCCCAATCCTTGTAGTTCTCTTTCAAGCCTCTCTAAACCAGGGTAAAGTGCCCCAGGATTGGAAATTAGCTAACGTAACTCCACTCTTTAAGAAAGGGGATAAATCAGACCCTGGTAATTACAGGCCTGTATCACTTACTAGTATCACCTGTAAATTACTAGAACACATAATATATAGTAGAATAGTTAACCACCTTGACAAATATAATGCCCTATGCCCACATCAACACGGCTTTAGAAAAAACAGATCATGTGAAACACAATTAATAGGTTTAATAGATGAACTATCAAAAGGCTTGGACAAAAATGATCAAATAGATACAATATTACTAGACTTCTCAAAAGCATTTGACAAAGTTCACCACCTTAGTTTACTTAAAAAACTTAACTACTTTGGAATCTCAGGTTCCTTACATCACTGGATCCAAGACTTCCTTTTGGGCAGGGAGCAAACTGTAATAATTAATGGATCTAAATCTGCACCAATAAAGGTTAACTCAGGAGTTCCACAAGGAACTGTGCTAGGTCCCTTACTCTTTTTAATTTATATAAATGATTTACCCAACAACATCTCAACAGGTACAAAAGTTAGGTTATTTGCTGATGATTGTATAATCTATAGAACAATTAAATCAGAACAAGATAGCAAAATTTTACAAAAAGACTTAGATGAATTGATAAAATGGGAAACTAACTGGAGTATGTCTTTCCACCCAGAAAAGTGTCAACTGTTAAGAGTAACAAAGAAAAAGAAACAAATAAATTCAAAATATTACATTCATGGAAAAGAACTGACCCAAACTAAAGATGCAAAATACTTAGGAGTCTTAATAAATGAGAAACTATCATGGAATCCCCATGTCAATGAAGTTATTAAAAAATCAAACAAAACCTTAGGCTTTATAAAAAGGAACTTTAACAAATGTAATAGAGATATAAAACTAAAATGCTACCTCACTTTGGTGAGACCTGTACTAGAATATGCATCTTCTGTATGGGACCCATCCACCAAAGAAAACATTGATAAACTAGAACAAATTCAAAAAAGAGCTGCCAGATTCATTACTGGAGAATATTCGAAACTGACAAGAGTAACACCATTAGTTAAATCATTAAACCTTGAAACACTAGAGGATAGAAGAACCAAGAGCAAAGTAGTAATCATACATAAAGCAATTAATTCTAATTTAGAAATACAACACAAAGATAACTTAATACAACCCTCAGATAGACATAAGGATAAAAACACCTTTCTTATTCCGTATGCAAGAACAAACACATACAAGTTTTCCTTCTTCCCGTCCGGAATTCGGGCGTGGAATGGGTTGCCTGAAGAATCCAGGAAAACCAACACTTTATCAACATTTAAATCTCTAATAAAAATGCAGGACTAAACACAAACCATAGATAAGCGTAGGACGCAATAATCTTCTGTATAGAAGGAGCGTCTGTAAACAGATAAGACTAAGACAGATCATGATCCAAATTGAATTGAACAGGTATTTTAAAGTTAATTTCTTGCACCCATTTGGCCCGGGGGCCCTTAATGTTGTTTTTGCTAATCTATATATCTATATATATAAAAATCAAAGTATGTATGTATGCATGTCTGTTATAGCTGACTAAACCATTCATCCGATCGCCATGAAACTTTTGGAGACTTTTGAGTACGCTCCAGGGATGGAAATAGGCTACTTTTTTTTCAAAATGTAATACTCATGGGGCGCCGGGGGCCCATAATGAGAATATTTTCTTATATGAGCTATATAAAAATTAGTTTAGGGCTTAGCTGCTTGGAAAATGAATGGATCTTGACCAAACTTGGTACATAACAACTTGATAGCCTATATTAAAGTATCATATGTCACTGAACTCCTAATGTCCATTCCCTCGGAGCTGGGGGCCCCAAATGTCATTTTTACTGCACGGTAACAATTTAATTCCCCATTCAATTTTACACGATATTGAGAAATTTAGCTTGAGTACAATGGCAATAAAAAAATAAAATTATCACTCATTTTTTGGCTGGGCCTCTTAATATCGTTTTTCCTTTTGTAAGTTTTTAAATATTAATTTATGTAACAGTTTGCTATTAAACTTGGACTTTTTTTTTCTCACTTCCCCGAAGGTTTATGGCATAATTCTTTTAAAACATACCAATCTTTGGTTTCTTTCAATTTATTCATCTTTAAAGAGATCGTTGCAACGCACGACGGGTCTGCTAGTTTATTATAAAATAAATCTCTCAGAAATATAACCCCAAAAAAACAACAACATTTTTTTCATGTTATTATTCACGTGAAAAGAAAATTTGACTTTTAAAACAATAAACTCTATTTTCCACCCTCCACTAGGGATAAATATTCATATAAATATTATCTGGCTCAAACAATATCTTTGTCTTGAACTAATTTCATGCTTAGACTATAAAATGGAATGGAATTTTTTAGAGCTTATTCCTAGAACCAACGGAATTTAGAAAGATATTGTTTTCATTTGTTGATTCGAGTGAAAAGAAATTGAGCTTTGCCCATTAGATTTTTGTAACTGTTAAGGACCTTTGTTATTCTGGTAGAGTTATATAGAGAAAAGCATGCGTTATTAAAGCAGAAATACCCAAATTTATGGGTAATATTCAAATTCATCACGCTTTCTATTTTCTCGACACCCATATCGTGATTTTCATAAAGAAGGGGTTTGATTTATCGCTACCCTAATTTCTTGTTGCGTTACACTCATTTTTAAGGGGAATTTGAGACCCAAAACCAAATAAAGTTGTTTTTTATTGTGCCTACCCCGTAGCATAGCACGGGCATCGCGCTTGTTGATAATAATTAGGCTATTAGTGTTTTTATAAAATAAGGTATTAAATCTGAATACACTGTAGTTATATCTTCAAAGGGATATAATTATTTCTATATTAATATTTACCTCCCTTGGCTCATAAAAATTATTTAACTTTTTGGAAACTTTAATTATTTCTGCTTCTCTTAGAAAGTTGACTTGCAATAATCGAGAATTAGATTGCTGATAACTGTGTTCTAGAGCATAAGTGCTGTTATGAGAGGGCTTGAATGTTAATTTTTAGAATATTGGCAAGTTAACAAGGTTCTCTAGGGCATCATAGACTGTAGCCATAGAATTAATCTTTTTTTGAAATGATTACTTTATACTAGGGCTGTTAACGATCAATTGTGACCAAATCGTTAACTTTTGAAAAAAATAACAATTAATTAATCGTTAATTTCAATTAAAGAAAAAAATTGAAATTTATGGTGTCATAGGTAACATTTATTAAAATACTTGTCGAAAATTGAAATAACACTGGGATGTCTTCTTGATATGAAATCTTTTAACCAACAACGCAAACAGACAAGTATATTGACATTATTTGGTTCAAGTGATGAGGGGGTGGGGGGTCTTATTGACAAAATAACAAACAATCGTTCACATAGCTTTAGATTGTCTCAGCTGAAGTTTCCGATACTGTTAATGATGTTTGGTATGCAGATGATATGTAAGCGAAGTGTTAGAACCATGATATCAATGTTCCCTTTAAGCAGCGCGGCTGCGCAGATATTTGACTGACGCCACGCAGGAGTTTAGAATCACCGCGCAGCAAATTATGTAAAATATTGCATCAAAAATGGACGATGTGCAACTTTGCACACGAGTTGTTTAGTTTTAACTTTTCCCACGGACCAATGAAGCTTTGACTTAAAAGGAACATTGGATGGTAGACAAACGATTTCTCTCAATGGACAAAATAACCTTTATCAACATTTTGAACATTCACGTCAGTCAATAGTTTAAAACCAAAATGTTCGTGTAATCGTAAATTAGTTTATATTTATCGGCCAAAATATTTTACTTTTTGACTTCCAGTACACTGTAAGTGGCGGGTCGATTAATCGTTACAATTTTTAACGATTAATCGAGAAATTAATCGTTAATTTCCGCAGCCCTACTTTATACCATCTTATGTGGTATTGCTAATTTGAGACATAAAGTATCCTATAATAAGATACGCTTTTTTTAATTTAAAAAAATAAATATTCTCCTATCCTATCATAAATTTATCTCTGATTTAAGATGAGGATTTTTCTCACATCTCTTGACCTATATTTTTCTCACATCTCTTGAGAAAATTTATATTTCTATGCATTATATATACCTTTTTCTGTGGACATCTTAGAGTTTTTTTATAAAATCTATCCCTCCTAAGCATGCCTGGTTTCTATGTAAATATTGAGTAGATTTGGCCTGTATATTGCTTGTCAGGACTTTAACTCTATTCACTAAAGTTTTTCTTACTATCATTGATCTGACAGATATTCCTTATACAATACTGATATAGTGAATAACAGATACAAATCTGTGATTAGATAGTTATAAAGAACTCAATTCATAAATTGTGTGCTATCTTTTTTATATGAATAAGGTAGCACGATTGCATTGCATCATCTCCCTGTTATTAGATATATCTCATACTTTACATGTGTATATTCGCATTATTAATCGTGTATTTTTTATTATGTGTCATTGTTGAGAGATATATAATGGGTAATTATGTAGAGTATATTGCTGTTTTAATGGATTACACTATGATACGCAGTATAAGAATCTGAAAGATGATTTTGAACATAGATTTATATAGGAAAAGTCAGTAAATATCTTATTCGATCTTACCATCTTTACTGTTTAGTAGTTAGAGTTGAGTTTTGTGATATGATAAATAAGATATGACCAAGATGAGCATGATAGAATAGATGGTACCTTTATTCTTTAGAAGACATGTGTGTGTAAGGGAATGAAACGTCATGAAAAGAATAATGACTACTCAGGCCTATAAAAGATGTGTTTTTTGCTTATGAAGTGTAAAGAAAAAGTTATCGAAGTTTTTTGTTGTTTTAAACCAGAAATAAACGTTTCGCCTCATAATGACAGCTGTAAAGGTTTAAATTGCAACTGAAGGTGCTTGACATGTGACACAAGTATTGCATCACTTGTTAATTTTGTTATCGCATACTAAGAATAACCTGTTGCTCGAATCACGAAGACAGAAGCAAACCGCTTAAGATGGGAAGGCCGTGAGGAAATAGAAGTGATAGCACGCTGAATAAAATAGTGTGGTCTACGTCCATTGAGAGAAACTGTCTGTAGGCTCGCTCGCGGTGATGTTAGTGGAGGGGACATCAGAAGAATGTTGGTCCAATGTAAGGTATGGAACACTGTGTCTGATGTAGATAAGCTGGCGCAGAGTGACTCATGAGATATGTGACCTGTAGTGTCTCTTCGTCGGCGCCCTCTATGCCTTGGCAGCGGTGTGCGTGCAGATCGCCGACGATGATCACGTGGTGTGATGCCGCTTCATCCTGTGGACGCTGATGGATCACGCGGTGGATGCCCTCTTCAGTGGTGTCGAGATTGATAGGTGCGATGCCCCACCTTCAGATTGATTCGATGATTGCTTCGGGTGGATGTCCTCCCGCCGCACATGTGGATGACCGCTATTGACGTGTGTTGGTGATGGTACCGCTCGCATGGCGTAGATGCATACTCGGGTGTGATGGCTTCTCATTGGACAGTGATTGATCGCGCGGTGGTATGCCCTTGCATGGTGATCCGTATTATGATGATCGATAGGTGAAGTCCCCGAGTTCATGTAGGGAGACTGAGATGATCGGGTGATTGCACCTCAGGGTCGAGATGAATCGAGTTGTATGCTGACTATAGACATGACAGAAGATTGTGTATCGAGTTCGTGAGGTCGACTCAGATGGAGCGATGATAGAGAATGTCTGAACAGAACATATAATGTACATCTCTTATCGTTATGATCTCTATATCAGTTGTCTCGCTCATCTAGTTGCCTGGATTGTGAGTATCAGCGAAAAATTGTTGATATTAGTGGCACGAACTACTGCGTACTTGAATTAATTTATAATGAGAATAAAGTGTCTTAGAGACGCTAATATTAGGTGTGTACGGCCGCTCTGTATTATTTCATGTATATAATAAGAAGAGTGTATTTGTTATATTTATGTAGACTTGAGAGTGCAGGTCTGATGTGATTTTATTTTTTTGTAGATTATAAGATTATGTAGTTGCGTGTAGTTTAATGTGTTTGGCTGAATTGTTGACCAAGAATGTTAACGAAGAGGGCTCTGAATGTGTATTGAGAGCGTGCACTCGCATGAATACAGTACTTTTTCTGTCTTGTGTAGCTTGTAAACATTATCTAACATAATCTCGGTCAACTTTCCACTTATTTTTCCAGGGATGCTCCCAAAGACTGGTTTATATTTCTTATCGTTCAGATCTGGATTTTATTGATTTATTTATCATATAATGGAACATCCTGCAACCTAAAGCCGCGTTGCGGTGACGTATCACGACGAATACAACTTGTTTTGAACCAATATTACAGAGATTTTTTTTTTTTTGTCACATTATTGTGTGTTTTGTATATCATATGTGTTCTTGTGTACTCTCGATGTATGTTGTTAGTTTGTAACACTCAAAATTATGTTACTCAATGGTCCCGTTTCTCTCCTAGATGAGAACTTATTATTTTAGATTTTAGCTGTCAGAAGAGACTGAGGCACCGAGGGAAGCGCATAGAGCTGTTCCAATTCATAGCGCGGTGATTGAGCACATAATTGACTCGTAGTATGAACCATTTGGCCTCTACGCAACGTCTTTTTTGTTTTTTGTTTTGTTTTGTGTTTGTAGACTCACAGTTGACATAGATATAAATTATTGGCAAAACACTAGAGGAGATGTAGTGTAGAACATCAAGAGTCGATATGGTTAGTAAGTTCATGATAATCAGATCATTTTACACTTCTTAATTTGAGGAAATCGACAGAGACCACTCACATGATACGTTAATGATCAAACCAGTCAGAACAGGGACCGTAATAGAATCGGATGTGTGAATTAATACACCTTTCTTATTCGTTATGTGTAGAGAAGTCGCAATTCACATACACGCGTTTTCGATTTCTCGCGCGGTCCAGAAATTCGGGCGTGGAATGAGCGTGAAGAAAACAACCAGTGCAAAAGCACTATATGACTTGTTTGATTCGTGTTTATTCTATGAAGTGTCTTTGTAATGTGATAATTCAGGACTAAACACTCAAACCCAAAGCGCAGATAGAGACTGTTGTCTTAGTGTGTGATCATTCCCTATCTTAAGTGTTTGACGAGACTAATAGCGAGTATCTCATCGTACTCATTTTTTTTAGTATGGTTGCTGAAGAGGAGAGAGATATGACAAAAGCAGTAAATCTTTTGTGACGTCAGCTTGGAGGTTGTAACAAGTTGATGTAATATATTCCGCCCTTTTCCTTGTTCAGGATGCATGTGTTGAGTGATGGCATGTTTTTACGAATTATTAGGTGAGAAATACTCACTATTTTGTAAGCTCTCATATATTGTGTAATATGGTAATCTGTATGTTACGCTCTCTATTTTATATGTGTCGCTGTAATTTGTTTGTTTGTGAGTTGTGTTACGATCAGAGAGTTTGTGTAACACGTCATCATAATGATTTGTGTGTATTTGAATGAATTTTTGTGTGTTGTGTTTATTTTATGTAAGTTGTGCTCTGTTAGATTGATTTTATCATTTATCAGAGTCCTTTGTTTAGAAAGCTATAGTGTTTATGTGTTATTGTTCGATGTAATGCAGAGATGTCACGAAAATAGTGACTACATGAATGTGTGAGTACCAATGATGTCTGTAGACATTACTGTACTATCACTTGTCATTGTGATTGATATGTGCGGATCTCACATGCTTTTGCTCTTTGATACGATGGTAACTCTTTTACCTGGTTTTGTAACGCGTTATTGTGTGTTGTTGTGTGTGTTCTTGTTTGTCTGTTTAGTTGTTTGTTGCCTGTGTATGAGAACGTGAGTCTGTGGATCTCGTCGTCGGTGCGTTGTGTGTGTGATGTGTTCTACTATGATAGACCTGAAGCCTGTCTGTGTTTTGTCTCAGCCAATGCTTTAACGAGATGTCGTTTACTTAATATATAATTTTGCGCTTTTTTTAAGATCCGTTTTTGAATTATTAGTAGTCTTTCACCTGTGAATGTTGGCTGTCGTGTTGTCCATGCATCGCTGTTATCTCTAGAGTCTTGGGCTGGTGCGGATAAATAATGACGAAAGAGTTGTTGTATGATGAGAAATGTTGAAAATCCCATGTTCCCGTTGATACGATCGTAGTTGAATTTTGAAGACACACGAAGACGCGCATTTTCTGACCTATAGACAAATGCATATAGTATAAGCACTAGAAATTTCAAGATCGATCGGCTAACGTACCAGTAATTAAATAGTAAGTGCATCTTTTTAGTTTGCCTTATATGTGGTGAGTGTTATGTTAATTTCACAAAAATTCAGTGTATGTGATTTTTTTTTCTTTCCACTGTGGGAAATTTTGAGTTTACGCGCAGTTGAGGCTGCATCTCACCAATGCTCGACGTACCCGTGTACTTTTGGTTTACTCATTTGATGATCTTGTATGTCACTGTATGAGCTCTGGCTGAATAAGTGCTAAGTATCTCACGCCCGCATCGACTCATGGCATTTTCCTCCCGTCTACGTTATATACTCCTCCCCGCCCACATCCCGCAGTTTGGTTTGTTGTATGAGTGTCAGCAATTGATTCGCAGTGTCGACATGATTCAGTGTGTCTGTATATATGTGTGGGAAATACTTTTAGTTCCTTGGTGTTTCTCATTGTATATATTGTGTGATAGATATATGTGTTCATATAAAACTAGTTAGAGTTTGTGTACGGATTGTGTTGTATTTAATTTAAGAAGTTTGTCGTATCCTCTTTTTCAGTCAACTACTCTTCATAATGGTGTGTGTGTTACGTCTTAATATGCCTTTGTCTCAATGAAGACGGTTAAAATGTGTTAAGAGAGATGTAGATTGATGGAGAAAGTGTCAGCTATTGATAAGGACAACACCATACGTCCTTATTCGGTTGTTGTGAATTAGTCCATATGATTGGTCTGTGTCCCTCTAACAACCGAGGCGATAGACCTAGACCCCTTCCAAGTTAGTAGATTAACTACCTCAACACTGATCGTGCCGATTGTTGTTAGTGTGTGGTCAACTAGTGCCTGCGTTGTCAGTCTCAGTTATTGTGATATAAATCGAATTTAAATTTTCTGTTGAGTACTTGTATGTAGGTCCTTTGAATTTCAATAGAGTTACTTCTGTAGAGTATGCGTGATGAGCCTAGCGCAATTAAAGAAATGACAAATGGGGAGAGGGGGAGGGAGGTAAAAAAAATAAAAAACGCTATATTATAGCTAGTATGGAGATTTCGGACGAATCCCCTAAGTATAATAATATAGCAGGACTAGCGTGATGTGTTTGTTCAATTCTGTTGTTTAGAAAAATAGATGTCGCTACTTCTGAGTTTCTCATGCAAGCATCTACTTCGAGTTGTTACTCGCATATCTGTGTACTATTATACTTAATGGGATATAAGAGGGGACTGATCTTCAATAGCGGGTGTGGAGCATGACGTGTGGCGTTGTAAGCGATTATTGAGGAGGGGATGAAGCGCGCGGGAAGACATGTGATTGTAGTGAGGGGTGTATGGGCAAGTAGGGGGCGAATGCTGTAGAAGAGATGAGCTCGTAGACAAAGTCGGAAATTGTTGTTGTTGTGTGGTGTTCGGTGTTTATGAAAGATGGTTTGTATATGGTATCTCTGCGTTTGTGGTGGGTAGTAGGCTGCTGTGTGAGATTGTGTAAAGTGTAATTGTTTGAGGTCAGAAAGCGAGATTGAGAGAGTGGATCATGATTATTGTTTTGTGGCTGTTTATATTGTGTAGTTGTGGGAGTTTTGGGGAGGGAGAGACATGTGAACGCTTTGAGGATTTGTCACGAGTGTATGCTTTGTCTTATCTGTCACCATATGCTCCTAGCTCGAGACGCTGGATTATGCGTATTGGTATGCTAACTTGTCCGTGATTATCTATTGGTGTGGAGGATGTGTTCGACTATTGTTTAACGAATGTGCCGCTGTTGTCTGTGTCGTTGACATTGCCTTATTAGCCAGAAAATGTGTTCTCTATCACGCTATGTCTTCGTCTGTGCAGGTGCTATATATTCGCTTGTTTCTGTCTCGCTCATCGCTCCATATGATCGTTCCGCCCTCCCGCCCCCCCCACGCGCTTGCAAGTGCTGATTTAGGAATCAGTGAAGCCTGGCGATCCTTTCGATTGTGCTCAATGTTCTTAACATAGAAGTGGGTCCTAACTCCGTTTACCCGGTTGACTCAGGTAAAGGGCTAAAGGAGTTTGTCCCGTCGCTGCCCCGCTCCTCGTCGGCCTTAAGGTGTAAAATAGTTCAGTTTTGTCATCTGTGATCTCTGAACCTCCGTCTATACCTGTTAGCTTATTACGCTGATGTTGTATGTTGATAAGTGACCATGTTCTGTACTCTCTACCGCGTTAGATAAACTAAGTACCTCACATTTTGGTGTTGTTATATATTTCATGATCGCTGTGTCTAATACGTGTACCAAGAAGCCTCAGTGCTACATCGAGTGCAGAAATGACTGTGAGTCTGTTCGCTCTTGGCAGAAATCTATGCGTTGAATATACTCTATCAGATAAATACACTATGACATATGGGCTGCTCGTTGACAATGTTGACGCCGTTGATATGTCTTATCTGTTACAAGGCGCGCGCAGTCTTTCTACAGAGAAGATCTATTTGCTGTTCCTTATACGGTAATCTATGGATTTGTTGTTTGCTGTCACTGTGCGTGGTTTGGGTGTGTTATTGATTCCTGCTCATGGTTGTGTGTGTTGTTGAGTCATTGTGGGTTTGTGTTTAAGTGCTTGACTTGTGTATTGTTTTGTTCAGTCGTCTGTGTGTTATAGGAGTATGGCTCGTAAGTCGCCTGCAGAGGGTTTGTGTGTTGTGCAGCTGATCTGTCTGCATGTGTTTGGGTTAGTCCCTTGCGTGGTTAGATGTGTGTGTTTAGTCTCTGATTGGATTGTGTCTGTTTAGAGGTCTCCAGTATTCTTCAATAGTGTGCTGTCCGCGCGCGTGTCTTGTCCAATGTTGTGAGACCATTATTCGCTCGGCTGGTAAAATTTGAGAGGTTCTTTTCAGATTATCGTTGAATTGTTTCATGTCAGATAACTGAGTCATAAATGGTTTGAGTCAAGTACTGAGAAGAATGGTTACTAGTGTGTGTGTTATATGTTACATATTGTATTAAGTGTTTCTTCTCTGAGATATAAATGTGGTTGGGTTGAGGGACTGATTCAATTGTTATGGCCACTGTATTGTAAGAAGTCATGTAATTGGGCATGTGCGGAGATGGGCCTTTTGGGCATGTCGAGATATGCCATTAGGTACTGTAGGACATGCGAGATGGGGCATTTATGGGATTTGGATATACCATTCAGGGGCATGTAGGGACATGTTATATATGAGTGATTGTATTAGTAACATGTAGAGAAATGAGTTTTGTAATGATGTAGGAACATGTGTGATATGGTTCTGATTATCTTTCAATGTGATATAAGTTGCCTCATCTTTAGGGGCATGTTTACGGCGCATGCTGGAGTGTATGTAAGGTGCCTATATTATGGCATGTCGAGAGACTGTATACCAATTGGGTGTAGCAATATGTAGGTGTGTCATATGGATATGGGCTATGTTGAGTGGACTAGTGTGATGAGTGTTGGCTGCCATTAGGTGG
>CALYLW010001876.1:0-52701 GCA_944989445.1 Ampullaceana balthica
CACAGACACTTAGAGTAGACAGATTGACAAATTTGTAGTCAACGTGACCTGGTGGTGCCAGGGGGTTGGTGCACTTGTCGGTGTGTCGTGTGCTTGTTTGCGTGTGTTTGTTCGTTTGCTCAGTGTGTGGTGTGCCAATTAAAACGTTTCCGATTGGACGATAAAAGAATTTTTAAACTTCTGGATTTGAGGATTCCTTCCAGAAGGGAAGTAATCCATATCCTTAATTAGCGGAAATAACTCAGCTGTAAGCGCATTTATACTTCAGGCTTTAAATCAACGGTGGCCAAACCGCGGCTCGCAAGTTGCATGCTGCTCTTCCGTGTTCACTTTGCGGCTCACAAGCCGCATGCTGCTCTTCCGTGTTCACTTTGCGGCTCGCGTACAATTGATGAAAATATGTTTAAAGTATTACTGAAAGGTTTCTAAGCCATGTTTAATGACCCATAGTGGTGCAATGCGGCTCTGAACAATTTTTATATATTTTTGAAACGGCTCTCAGTAACTACAGGTCTGGCCACCCCTGCTTAAAATCAATATAGGGGGCTTACATATTTATAACACTTTAATTATCTATCTTAGTCGTGCTAACGGATTGATTCTCAATCTCTAACATAAACTGTTCACCAAAGGAAGACTTCTAGGGACACAATTATCTTGGTGTTCCTGATTTGATTTTCTACACGAGGGGTCTGGAAACTTTTTGTCTAAGAGAGCCATGAACAACACATATTTTGAAAATTAATTCTGTGAGAGCCATACTGAATATTCAAGTAAATGTGAGCTTTTTGTGTAATTTCAACACTAAGTACAATAATTATTGTAACGATGTAACTTTATATTTCTCTTTTATGTAGGCGTTCTCACAGTAATTAATCTTGTGCACAATAATTCACTGAAGAATTCGTTTATCCAAAACAACTTTAATATACATATATATTGTACACATAAGAATCATTTGAGGTAATATAACGTGGAAATCTTGAGCTATTCACTATCATGCTTCCTTGTCGGAAGTCTACACACAACTCTTCGCCCAACACTTTCAACCAATAGAAATGCTCCTTTCTTCCCGCGTCTCTTGTACACGTGACCTTACGTCACAAAATTATGTTAATCAGATGTGACATTCACCCCCATCCTTCAAAAAAAAATGTTTATGAAATACAACATTTTTGGTCTTCATAAAATCAAATCAATCTATATCTATATTCAAATTTCAAATATTTATCATCAATGAACATTCATTTTCTTACATACAACTTCTGGATATAGAATCAATAAGAAAAAATCTGTAGGACTGTAACAGTCTAAACATAAGAAATAATGAGAAAAAATCTGTAGAACTGCAACAGTCTTAACATAAGAAATAATGAGAAAAAATCTGTAGAACTGCAACCGTCTACCTGTGCTGAAAAAATGAAAATGGACTTTTAAACACATCTGTAATTTTGTGTAATTAAAACATTTAAACACTCAATATTATTAAAATTAACTAATAATCCAATGGAATTCAAACACTGTTCCTTGTCCATTGTTCAACAAAGAAAAATATTAATATAATTACAGTCTCTGTTTGTATCCTTTAGGAATTCACAGACTAATGTTAAAACAGTTTGTTATTTTATCATTTAGTAATTCACAGAATGTCTTTTTAATAGTCTCTGGTTTTGTCAGTTAGGAGTTCACAGAGTGTCTTTATTTATTGTCATTCTACTTAATATGTCTGCAACCACATTGTCCTTTCCCTTCACAGGTTTAATGTCAAATTTGTAGTCGGCTAATAGCATAGCCTAGTTCAATGTAGTCATTCTTCAGTTGACGAGTATGAATTCAAATCGCTGGGCTTTGAATGTTTCTTCAGACTGTGAAATGTTCAATAATTCACCAACCATGACTTCGATTATGTTCATTCATAATTTCAATTCCAGCATCTTGAATAAATTGCTTAGCTTTTGAGATGTCATTTTTGCTTCCAGCTAATTCAATAGAATTTGGAACAGATGAGTCACTGTCAGAAACTTTTATCTGAAAAATATTGTCTCTATCTGTAAAGTTTTTGATTTGGCTTAATACACAACCAATTGTTCTTCCTAATTCAGATGATTTCACACAAATGGTTTCAGATTCACTTGTACCATCTCTTTCTTTGCTACTATGGTCTTCATTTCTTTTATCATATACTTGATTTTTAATAGTGGCTAAAATGTCACTAGTTTCTGTCTGTGCTCGATTTAACTTTATTATTTTTCTATCATTCATGTCTTGGTTTTCATTCTTTCTCCATGATTGAATTGATTGATCATAATTTCTTTTTCTGGAGTCAAAATTGTATTTGCCTCTCCATGATCTTGTGCTTTGATTATAATCTCTATTTATGGAATTATGATTATTTATTTCTCTCCATGATTGTCTTTCTTGATCATAATCTCTGTGTCTGGAATTATGATTATATTTTTCTCTCCATAATTGTCTACTTTGATCATAATCTCTATGTCTGGAATTATGATTATTTCTTTCTCTCCATGATTGTCTTTCTTGATCATAATCTCTGTGTCTGGAATTATGATTATATTTTTCTCTCCATGATTGTCGATCTTGATCATGATCTCTATGTCTGGAATTATGATTATATTTTTCTTTCCATGCTTGTCTACCTTTGTTTTCAAAATGATCTTGTCTTGATCTTTCTTCTATTTTCTTTCTGATAGAGCTGTCATTAGGTGGCACCCTATTTGGTTTTCCTTTATTTTGGTAACACTGCTTAGCCATATGTCCTGGCTTGTTACAGTACCAACAAATAGTTTGTCTGTTGCCTTGGTTTGGCAGACTCTGGTTTCTCATACCTTGCCTTTTTTCTTGACTTTTAATTTGTATTGCTGCAAATATGTCTTGTCTCTTATCCATTTCCACATTCGGATGAGAGTCTTTGAATGTTCGTAATGCATTTGTTAGCTCTGTTTGAGTACGAACTTTCTTGTCAGTCAAATATGTGAATAGGGTTGGTGTTGCATTTTCTAAAAACTTGTCAATTAACACCATGTCTATTATGGCCTTTGGATTGCTCGTATCTATTGCTGTCAGTTCCAGCCATTTTGTTAGTTTGACTTGTGCTTCATGTACTATGATCTGTGGATCTTTGTCCATCTTGATTCTCATTTCATGAAATTCTCTTCTATAATCATTTTCTGACTTTCCAAAATGACATAGAAGTGCCTTTTTGACATTCTTATATATGCTTTTGTCTTCTTTGGCTATACTGTTATAAGCTTCAAATGCTTCTCCAGTTAATTGAGTCATCAGTTGTGCTGGCCAATCTTCTTCATTATAGCCTTTCATATCCATTATGGATTCGAAATAATCCAGATAAACATCCATTTTTTCTTTTTGGCTATCATATTTTCTTACTTTGATAGTATCCCTTGGTGCTGACCTTCTATTTGTTTCATCACCGGGATTGTGGCCACTACTGTCTCGCTCAATTTGTAATTTTAAGGTGTCCATTTTTATTTGTGCAACTTCTCTTTCCATTATGAGTTTTTGCCTCTGTTCTTCATTAGCAATTCTTGCTTTTTCTTCAGCTTCTCTTTGATTTTCTTTTTCTTCAGCTTTTCTTCGCTGTTCTTTTTCTTCAGCTATTCTTGCTTTTTCTTCAGCTTCTCTTTGATTTTCTTTTTCTTCAGCTTTTCTTCGCTGTTCTTTTTCTTCAGCTATTCTTGCTTTTTCTTCAGTTTCTGTTACTTTTTCTTCAATGAAATCTCTCATTTCTTTTCCTTTTAGTCCCATCTCTTTAGCTATGGCGGTGAATCTTTCGTAGTAATCCATGTTTTGTTTGATTGAATAATATGAATCTAGCAATTCGGTAAGGAATGTATGTATATATATTGATAAAGTTATAAATCGTCCAAATGAAATATCTTGAATTCAAAATGTTAAGTTCAAATAAGTGACACGTCTAAACCATAAAATCTAGTATTGGCAAGTAGGGCTGTCAATTTGTTGAAAAAAGCTGCCCGGGTACCCGTGACTATTTCGAACGGGTACCCGGGTAACCCGTTCTAAACGTCGCATTATTTTCCCCGTCATGACCGCTATACGGTGTAACCTAGCCACCCTCCATGCACCTCATTTCACACAGTAGTAGTAGCCAACGGCTTGCTTCCAGTAACACTATTACTAATGCACTACAATTAACTATTAACTATCATGCACTAAAAACTTTTATTCAATTCCTGCTGTAAATGCTTTCGTCATTATCATAAACTAAAACTACAGTAAACTGAACTTGCAAAAAAAATGACAACAGCAATGACGTAACGTTCAGCCTCATACTACTCATACCTTTAATGTTAATATCCACTTGGCGTCGGTGGTCAATGCTAATGGCGATGACGGATGCAATACTGCGGTAAATCTCAAGTGATCGTGCTTTGGTCAGTGTTACTGCTTTTGTTATTAATGTTAACACCAAAATTTTTCTGATATTGGGTGGGTCGGCGTTTTTTTTTAATCAATATCAATTTTATGAATAGCGTTCAGATGGCGTTTTATCGCGCTGGGTTGCCACCCTTCGCAGGCACAATTTCATTACAATGGTTGCATTTTGCCGTGTCACTGTCAACTCACTTGGCATGACATCTTACCCATCTTATTAACTTTAAAAAATGACAACTTTTGGTGTATGTATATCAATTTTTGGGCTAGGCAAACACGTGTTAATGAACACAAGGAACAACCGCGAATGCGAGGGGTGGGGGTTATAGCAGTGCTTCTCAAAATTGTGGTCCGCGGAAGTTATCAAGAAAGGAGAGAGAAATATAATTTTAATCCTCCAATTGCTACCAATAATACTGACACAATAGAATTTGCCATTTTTGACAATAAGCTAATAAATGAAAGAAATAATAGGAAATAAAATACATTTTGCTACCATTTAAGTACCGGGAAAATAGTGTACCGGTTCCTGGTGCAATGGAAAAAATTCAATTCCTGCCGGTCCGCCATACTAAAAAGTTTGAGAAGCACTGGGTTATAGGAGTGAAGAGACATGGGGGGGGGGAGTAAAAACGACATTAGATAGTATCAATCGGTGACCCACTGTCGGCTATTTCAAAGCAAAGTTAGTATCAAAGCCAATGTGCTTTTATGAAAAGAAAAAAACACGGCCTCTTTCTTCTCTATGCAGTCCATCCTCACGGCGACGTCTGCCCATCCTACACTGTTAGTAACTATTTAATGTATTAAATTTAAATACTGATAACCTTGTACGCATTAATAACATCAGTTTTTCTAGGTCACCACGTGTTACTGAAGACAAGAAGTATAAGCGAATGCAAGGAGTGAAGGGAGGAGAGAGGGGTAGATAAGCAACATTAGCTAGACTACTAGTATCAATCGGCGTATTTCAAAGCAAAGTTAGTGTCAAAGCAAGAGTTGTTTTTTTTAACAAACATAGCGTCTTTCATCTCTAAGCAGTCCATCCTTATTTTTGACAGAGGACTTTTGTTTTCTTTATATGATTCTTTTAAAGAACCAAAACCTTTTTCTGTTTTGCGATTTCTGTTTCACGTTGAGAGAAAAAAGATGTATTAAAATACATTGTAATTTGTTGGGACCGTATTTTATTTCCCATTGACAGATACTTCCCGTTGACAGAGTCTGATATTTCTCCATAGATGTACTTCACAGCTCATTTAAAAATAAAATTAATTTCATTTGATAAATTGTTTCGCGAGCCTCAATGTAAACACAAGAAAAGCCGCATGGGAGCCGAAGTTTGGCCTCCGTTAATGTAGAATATAGACATTGAAGCCACATTTTCACGGGTACCCGGGTGGAATTTTACTACCCGGGTAATCACACGGCAACGGGTACCCGGGTCCCGGGTACCCGTTGACAGGCCTATTGGCAAGATGAGACAACAAAAAGAATCCTCACACGGGATCTTTAGTATACTTTATATATACGCTCCCTCAGATTGACAAAATATATTAAATGGTCCGATCGTTTTGAATAAAAGTCACTTGGTTAAAATTTCAATTTTCGAGTAGTTTTTAAACAATTTAGTTCATTCCATTAATCCAAAATTGCGATAATCAAACTCTTCACACAATGAATGGATAAAAATTCCGCTTCTTTATTTATAATTCACACCAACACATTGATTAAATTGAATAGTCCATAGCTTCTCGGTTCGATGTTCTGTTTACTAATACTAATATTTCCTGGAATCAACTAGCATTAAGCCTGTTGACGTCACGACCTATATATGTTCACCGTGTGTCACCATTCAGTAAGCCTACACGACCCAGATTCCAGTACTGTGTAGTATGCTTGTACTGTCGTCTAATGTGACGTAGAACCAACTAGGCGACCTAGTTGTATATACCGTACACTGTGACCATGCGCTTGTATGCCGCCATTTTGAAATCTCCTTGTATTTTCATTGAACCACAAAAGTTTATTCACAGCTTCTTACGAACTTGAATATTCAAAAATACTATAGCTGGTATTATTTCTTATTTTAAAGAATACTTTCCTTTTTTTGGAAATATCCAATACTTATTTCCACGAAACCTCTTTCTCGAAATCTCTTGTACAGTGTTCACATGGAACTTTTACTTCGACACCAATGTAACGATGTAACTTAATATTTCTCTCTTTTATGTAGGCGTTCTCACAGTAATTAATCTTGTGCACAATAATTCACTGAAGAATTCGTTTATCCAAAACAACTTTAATATACATATATATTGTACACATAAGAATCATTTGAGGTAATATAACGTGGAAATCTTGAGCTATTCACTATCATGCTTCCCTGTCGGAAGTCTACACACAACTCTTCGCCCAACACTTTCAACCAATAGAAATGCTCCTTTCTTCCCGCGTCTCTTGTACACGTGACCTTACGTCACAAAATTATGTTAATCAGATGTGACAATTATGTGTCTGAATTCTGTTGAATGACATTGCTATGTTGTTGCTAATCAATAATGAGTATTTCTTATTATTAATGCGACCAACGGTGCTCCATGGCTTTGCTGATGGCTTTGTTGTCTGGTTGATACGGAGTGAGATTAAACTTCATGCAGGCGTGGAGACTTTTTTTTGTTTTGTTTTGGATATGCAATTAATATGTAGATCAAAGGAGTGTGAAGAAACATTTTTTAAAATAATCTAACATTTGTCTGCGAGCGATATTTAGCCATCAATAGAGCCACATCTGCCTCGCGAGCCATGATTTCCCGACAACAGTTGTCTGTTCTAGACTAACTTGAGTGACGTCGCATTTGACATCCTTAAGTATATCGTTTAGAACGATGGCTCCCAAAGTAGGCGCTAAAGCGATCCAGGGGGCGGTGAATAATTGTAGGGGGCGGTGAATAATTGTAGGGGGCGGTGAAAGTATCAAAGAAAAAAGAAAAGATTTAGAAAAAAATATTTGTGTATTCCGATCATAACACCTAATAAATAAAGGTAAAAAATGATTTTTTTTTAAACCACGTTTTTATAAGTGGACTAAAAAGAAGAAAATAATTTAAAACGTATATGTTCAAGTACTTTGATTTAATATGACTAACAAAGTTGGGCGGGTGTTTGGTATAAAAATTAAAGATTTATAATTTAGAAGGCAAAAGAGAGATCTATAAGTGAGAGAATGAGTGAACTGCATACGTAAAACCTCATAAGCGCCCGCCCCACGTTTTAGTCATGTTAAACCAAAGTACTTGAACGAATAAGTTTTTAATTATTTTCTTCTTTTTAGTCCACTTACAACAACTTGGATTTTTACCTTTATTTATTTTATTCTTTTTAGTCCACTAATAAAAACGTGGTTTTTAAAAATCTTGTTTTACCTCTATTTATTTTACCAAACACCTCATCAGCAACCGCCCCAACGTTTTAATACCACGGCGATGAGGTAACGGGTGAACTCGGCACGCGGAATCTAACAACGGCAGACGGATACAAATTCTTATATAGAGAATAAAAACAACCCCGTAAAAACAAAGTTTTTGACTATAAATCCCTTATATATGAGACATAATTAAAACGTATTGATTATGTTCAAAAGCGACAAACATTTACAGACTGACACTGAGTGATATCCCCTGGCTTTAAAAATGGGGGAAGGGACGGGCGGTAGTGTGGGCCAGACGGGTGCGTCAAAGCGTGACTGAACCGTCACGTGAAAAAAACAACAATAACAAAAAGTGATATTGAATTACATACGTTGTATAGAGAAAAACTAAAAATGCATTAATTTAATTACGGTACGTTCGATAGATCTGAAATTTTGATACTATGCATTGTTAGGTGACACAAGTCTGTGTGCCAAATTTCAGCTCGATGGCATTACGGGAAGTGTGTCATTTTTGAATTTTTTTTCCGCCCGCCCGACGACGAACGACAGAGAGAGAGAGAGAGAGAGAGAGAGAGACAGATAGACAGAGAGAGATGGCGGTGAAGTTAATATGAGGGATTTAATAAAAACACCCCGTAAAAACAAAGTTTTTGACTATAAATCCCTTATATATGAGACAGAACTTAAAGTATTAATTATGTTTCCAACGCCTACAAACATTTACAGCCTGAAACTGAGTCAATTCCACCTGGATAAAACACGAGATGTGTTCACCGATGGCTGGCGTGAAGTCAAGTGACCCGTAAAATGTAAACAATATCGACTTCTACGTGTAGTTTTATATAGATAAACTAAAAATGCATTAATTTAATTATGGTACATTTGATCGATCTGAAACTTTGATACGATGCATTGTTAGGTGACACGAGTCCATGTGCCAAATTTCAGCCCGTGGGGCGGGGGAGAGAGGGGAAAGGTCACCGATCGCTGGACCGAGCTCAGCGTCACAAGTAAAATGTAAACAAAAGCACGCCGGTACAGCTGGTTAAAACACGAGATGTGTTCACCGACGGCTGGCGTGAAGTCAAGTGACCCGTAAAATGTAAACAATAGCGCCCGCTACATATAGTTTATATAGATAAACTAAAATGCATTAATTTAATTACGGTACATTCGATTGATCTGAAATTTTGATAAATGTATTGTCATCCAAGATCTATATGTGGCAAAATTTTGAGTTCTCAAGGACCATCAGAAGTGGTTTAATTTTACGTTGGCAAATTTGAAAATTTCGGACAGATAAACAGACAGACAGACACGAAAGCAAGTTAATACACACGTGGTAAAAATATGTCAACCAGTTCCAAGTTATATTGTCTCCCCTTGAGACCGAGAGGGCGGTGCTCTCCCCTGGATGTTTGCTGTTGATGACGTCACTTGCCCTCAGGTAGAGGTGGTGGGGGGATCATGGAGGGTCATTAACATATCGATCGATTGGTTCATACACACAAACAAACTATTGATTCCTGCGACAGGTGCTTGGGGTTTTCACATGCAACTTCATCGCTTCAAGTGGCGGACACACAAATCACAACCCCAAGTGACGGATACACAAATCACCACCCCAAGTGGCGGACACACAAATCACCACCCCCAAGTGGCGGACACACAAATCACCACCCCAAGTGGTGGACACACAAATCACCACTCCAAGTGGCGGACACACAAATCACCACCCCAAGTGGCGGACACACAAATCACCACCCCAAGTGACGGATACTCAAGTCACCACCCCAAGTGACGGATACTCAAGTCACCACCCCAAGGGGCGGACACACAAATCACCACTTCAAGTGGCGGACACACAAATCACCACCCCAAGTGGTGGACACACAAATCACCACCCCAAGTGGTGGACACACAAATCACCACCCCAAGTGGTGGACACACCATCCCAAGTGGTGGACACACAAATCACCACCCCAAGTGGCGGATACACAAATCACCACCCCAAGTGGTGGACACACAAATCACCACCCCAAGTGGTGGACACACCACCCCAAGTGGTGGACACACAAATCACCACTCCAAGTGGTGGACACACAAATCACCACTCCAAGTGGTGGACACACAAGTCATCGCTCCAAGTGGTGGACACACAAATCACCACTCCAAGTGGTGGACACACAAGTCATCGCTCCAAGTGGTGGACACACAAATCACCACTCCAAGTGGTGGACACACAAATCACCACCCCAAGTGGTGGACACACAAGTCATCGCTCCAAGTGGTGGACACACAAGTCATCACTCCAAGTGGTAGACACACAAGTCATCGTTCCAAGTGGTGGACACACAAATCACCATCACAAGTGGCGGATACACACATCACCACCCCAAGTGGTGGACACACAAGTCATCGCTCCAAGTGGTGGACACACAAATCACCACCCGAAGTGGCGGGAACACAAAAGTCATCGCTCCAAGTGGTGGACACACAAGTCATCGCTCCAAGTGGTGGACACAAAAATCACCACTACAAGTGGTGGACACACAAATAACCACTCCAAGTGGTGGACACACAAGTCATCGTTCCAAGTGGTGGACACAGAAGTCACCGTTCCAAGTGGTGGACACACAAGTCATCGTTCCAAGTGGTGGACACACAAATCACCACTCCAAGTGGTGGGCACACAAGTCATCGTTCCAAGTGGTGGACATACAAGTCACCACTCCAAGTGGTGGGCACACAAATCACCACCCCAAGTGGCGGACACACAAGTCATCGCTCCAAGTGGCGGACACACAAGTCATCGCTCCAAGTGGTGGACACACAAATCACCACTCCAAGTGGTGGACACACAAATCACCACCCCAAGTGGTGGACACACAAGTCATCGCTCCAAGTGGTGGACACACAAATCACCACTCCAAGTGGTGGACACACAAATCACCACCCCAAGTGGTGGACACACAAGTCATCGCTCCAAGTGGTGGACACACAAATCACCACCCCAAGTGGTGGACACACAAGTCACCGTTCCAAGTGGTGGATACACAAATCACCACCCCAATAATAATAATAATAATAAATTGATTATTTATATAGCGCTGTATCCCAGTAAGGAACTGGGCTCACAGCGCTTTACATGAAAGAAATAACATACCTATAAGTATTAAATTAACTTTCATATCACAACAAACACAAAAAAATTACAGTACATTATACATAAGCTACGTTAATCATTTACAAGAAATGTTGTTTCATCAATTTTGAAAATAAATTTTGAAAAGATGTGTCTTAAGTGCAGTCTTGAAGGACTTGGTTGTTTGAATACTACGTATGTGTAATGGTAGAGAATTCCATTGTTTGGCTGCACAAAAAGAGAACGACCTTTCACCAAATGTTTTGGTGCGTGTTGTTGGAATAGAGAGAACGCGTGTGTCTGCAGAAGATCGTAGCTGGCGAGTCGGGTGAGTAGACCGACAAAAGTTCAGTAAGATACGATGGGCATGAGTCCGAAAAGAAGTTGTGACAGAGAACGGCCAGTTTGTAATCAATACGGGCTTGTATAGGCAGCCAATGAAGTGAGCGAAGAAGTGGAGTAACATGGTCATGTTTTTTTGCCTTGAGCACCAGTCTGGCAGCTGAATTTTGAACTTTCTGTATTCTTTCAATGCATTGTTTTGGCGCACCTGACAGAAGAGAATTGCAGTAATCCATACGAGCTAGTACAAGAGCACAGACTAGAGTTTTTGTGGCACTAACTGTTAAGTAATGACGGATTGAGCTGATCTGACGAATGGCAGTGTAGGCAGAGCGACAGATGTGTTGATGAAGTTGTTAATAGACATGTTGTCAGAAATAATATAGCCAAGATTCCTAGTCGATGTTGTGAGCAGAATACCCGAACTGGCTACATGAATTGACTTCGGAAGAGACAAAGTACTGCGTGATTTATTGTTGCAAAATAGAAGTGCTTCAGTCTTGTCATCATTCAGCTTGAGTTTGCTTAACGTCATCCAAGACTTTACTTCACCAATGCACTCCTGCAACAATTGGACAGCGGAGTCCATATTAGAGGGATCAGTGTGAGTATATAGTTGAGTATCATCTGCAAATGATTGGCTTTTAACTGAATGCTTTTCGAGCAGTAGAAGTAATGGTCTTGTATACAGTACAAAAAGTACCGGACCCAAAACAGAGCCCTGAGGCACACCATAAAGCAAGTCAGCTTTGTGAGAGATACAGCCATCTACTGATACTACATGTGATCTGTTAGATAAGTATGATTGAAACCAAGTCAGAACTGAGCCAGAAATTCCAAAATAATTTTGCAGGGTTTTCAGCAGTGTTTGATGGTCGACAGTGTCAAAGGCTGCACTAAGATCTAAGAGGACCAATAAAGAAATTTTCCCACTGTCCAGTGCGAGTAGGAGGTCATTTGTTACCTTCAACAGAGTGGTCTCTGTGCTGTGAGAAGGTCTGTAGGCCGACTGATTAGGACTGAGAAGAGTGTGGTCATTTAGATAAGAAAAAAGTTGTTTTAAGACTAGTTTTTCAATGACTTTCGACAAAAATGAAATATTAGACACAGGTCGATAGTTGTTTAAATTGTTTTGGTCTAACCCTTTTTTTTCAGCAAGGGTTTTATAATAGCAGATTTACATACTGAAGGAAAGGTGCCCGATTTTAGACTTTCATTAACTATATAAGTTACTGTTGGGAGTAAGAGATCTAATGACTCAACCAATAGGGGAGTGGGGATGGGATCAAGAGGGCAGGACGTTGGCTTAGATTTTAGAATAATACTTTTGACCTCATTTTCCGTAACAGACTGGAACATGTCAAAGCCTGACCTCACAGCAAAAGAAGGAGATAAATCATGTGGTGGCAACAACGTTCCATCAAGTTCATCACGAATTTTAGCAATTTTGTTGATAAAAAAGTTACAAAATATATCTGGTTGCTGATGCAGGGGATACACAGAGGGAAGGACCATAGCTTTACCACTCCCTCTGAGGTTATTGCATACGTTAAATAGCTGCCTACTAGTACTACTTGTGATTATTTTATTATTAAAATATGATAATATTATATGATAAAATATGTCCACCCAAGTGGTGGACACGCAAATCACCACTCCAAGTGGCGGACACACAAGTCATCGCTCCAAGTGGTGGACACACAAATCACCACTCCAAGTGGTGGACACACAAATCACCACCCCAAGTGGTGGACACACAAGACATCGCTCCAAGTGGTGGACACACAAATCACCACTCCAAGTGGTGGACACACAAATCACCACTCCAAGTGGTGGACACACAAGTCATCGCTCCAAGTGGTGGACACACAAATCACCACCCCAAGTGGTGGACACACAAGTCATCGCTCCAAGTGGTGGACACACAAGTCATCCCTCCAAGTGGTGGACACACAAATCACCACTCCAAGTGGTGGACACACAAATCACCGCTCCAAGTGGTGGACACACAAATCACCACTCCAAGTGGTGGACACACAAATCACCACTCCAAGTGGTGGACACACAAGTCATCGTTCCAAGTGGTGGACACACAAATCACCACTCCAAGTGGTGGACACACAAGTCATCGTTCCAAGTGGTGGACACACAAATCACCACTCCAAGTGGTGGACACACAAGTCATCGTTCCTAGTGGTGGACACACAAATCACCATCCCAAGTGGCGGATACACAAATAACCACCTCAAGTGGTGGACACACAAGTCAGCGCTCCAAGTGGCGGATACACAAATCACCACCTCAAGTGGTGGACACACAAGTCAGCGCTCCAAGTGGTGGACACACAAATCACCACTCCAAGTGGCGGACACACAACTCTAATGGGCCGGCCCACTCTATACCCTCAATGGGTTGCCACTCAATGGTTGGCCGATTCTTGTACGTGTCATGAATGTTATGGTTAAAATATGCATATTTGTGCATAAATTAAGAGACCATTATGCAAATATCTTGAAATCTTTTCACACCTTTTAGAACTAGACAGCGCCCTTATAACTAATATTACTGTTGTATGAGTGTACATATGCTATTCTCTGTTACGACAGTCACATACAATTAGTATTAACTCCTAGTAAGACATGTATTTTGAAGTCTTCCATGATTAATTTAAATTTAATCGTTTACTTTTGTAAAATATACGATTATTTAATCGTTAATTTCGATTAAGCCAAAAAATTAAAATACTTGTCGAACATCCAAATAACACTGGGATGTCTTCTTTATATGACATCTTTTAACCAACAACGCAGACAAGTGTATTGACATTATTTGGTTCAAGTGATGAGCGGGTCTTATTGACAATATAAACAGCCAGCTGAACAATCGTTCACATAGCTTTAGATTGTCTCAGCTGAAGTTTCTGATACTGTAGTGGTTTGCAGGTGATATGTAAGCGAAGTGTCAGAAACATGGTATCAATGTTTCCTTTAAGCAGCGCGGCTGCGCGAAAATTTGACCGACGCCACGCAGGAGTTTAGACTCACCACGCAGCAAATTTTGTAAAATATTACACAAAAAATGGACGTTGTGCAACTTTGCACACGAGTTGTTTTTTTAAAACTTTGCACAGGGACCAACGAAGCTTAGACTTAGAGGGAACATTGCATGGTAGGCAAATGATTTCTCTCAATGGACGCAATAACCTTTATGAACATTTTGAACATTCACGTAAGTGAATAGTTTAAAACCAAAATGTTCCTGTAATCGTCCGGAAATTAGTTTATAGTTATCGGCCGGAATATTTTACTTTTTGACTTCCAGTACATTAATAAGTGTTGGGTTGATTAATCGTTAAAAAAAATAATCGTTAAATTGTTTAACTATTAATCGAGAAATTAGTCGTTAATTTCCGCAGCCCTAGTTTAAATGTAAACTTCAATTCTTTGATAGGTGAAACCTGGGTAATTAGGGCTGTACAAACCCTGGGTAAGTAGGGCTGTACAAACCCTGGGTAATTGGGGCTGTACAAAACCTGGGTAATTGGGGCTGTACAACCCTGGGTAATTGGGGCTGTACAAACCCTGGGTAATTGGGGCTGTACAAACCCTGGGTAATTGGGGCTATATAAAACCTGGGTAATTGGGGCTGTACAAACCCTGGGTAATTGGGGCTGTACAAACCCTGGGTAATTGGGGATATACAAAACGTGCATTTCATTGAACCGGTTTACTTTTGTTCAGTTTAAAACGACAATCTTCATTCAATAAAATTCGATTAGACTGAAATAACAAGACTAAAATCTGCTTGAGGCTAGTTGAGTCTATTAGAGAGCACGCGTGAAGTGTATGATGTTTTTATATTATGTTGAGATGCATGGGCGTCGCTAGGAATTTTTCCAGGGGGGGGCAAAAACAACCCACTTTTTATTTTAACTGACAATGCCGTACAAGTACAATTTTCAATTAAATTCAAGTTCAGTATAAATTAAGGGTCGAGAAAAGCCTTAGAAATTAATAAGAAATACAAATTAGTTCTGTAATAGCTAAAATACAACATTTGTTAATGCATTTAATAAATTAAAAACGTAAGTTCTCACGAGAAAATTGAATTTTGCTGTGAAATAATATACGTGTAGAAACTGCAGGATTACCAATGATGGATATCAGAAATTCTTTTACAGGCTAAAAAATCGAAAAGTAGACCAATCGCTGGGTTTCCGAAATGCCGTTATTAGAAGATTTTGGGGGGTCTGCAGCATCTGACTTATCATTGGCATTGAGGACAACAGTACACGTTCAACAGCCAGACACAACTGAAACAACTGTTCCTAATTTGATTGTCACTGACACTTATTCATTTCCTAAATTGGATATTGGAAGGTTGGTCTGGACATACGACCTTTCAAATAAGTTGAAATTGCAACTGATTCGTGATTGTTGAACCCTTGATAAAAAATGATGATTTTAGAGCTGACAGTGAGGGAAACAGAGTTTTTAGTTTTTAGATATGCATGGTTATCAGACTATTCACCGTGGCTTGTATACTCGCAAATGTTAATAGGTGCCTTGTGCAAATATTGCTTGTTGTTTCTCCAAAAAAAGTAATTCTATGAGTTCAGTGGGTATTTGTCATCAAACCATGTATAAAATATAAAGATTTAAACGAAGATGCACGTAGCAACCTGCAAAGCACATTATGGCACAAAGGCTCTCATGAAGATGCAAGCATATTTATTTGCTTTATTGGAAGCAAAAGCAGTTTCTATAGATGAGCAGTTGGACTCATCATTTAGAAGACAAATTCAAGAAAATCGCAACAAACTGGGTCCCATCATTTCTGCAATCCTATTTTGCTGCATGCATGTTTTAGCACTTCGTGGAACCGAATAAAATTATGGTAATTTGTATGAACTGTTAGAGTTGCGTGTTGAATCTGGAGATGAAGTTCTTGGTAATCGTTTGTCAATTGGTCCTTGTAGTGCTGAGTATGGTTCACCGACAAAACGGCCCCGGACAAAACGGCCCCGACAATTGGGCTCCGACATAACGGCCCCGACAAAACGGCCCTGGACTAATAGATGGACTAATAGTAAAATTTACAATAAAATATATTCGCATTTTTACTCATCTATTCAGTGTCAGGTTTAGCTAACAATAAACAATAATAATAACACCACAAAAGTGAATTTAATAGCCTTTACGCGAAATGGTACCAATAACGGTTGTTTGTTGACAAGAAACAATATAATAACATCACAAGAAATAATTTTACAATTTTACCACTTTTTTAAAGGGTGAAAAAGTTGACGAAAGCTTAAAATGCAAACAAACAAAATTAATGTTTTTGTTTAAAAATGTTAACAACTTGTCTGGGGCCGTTTTGACGGGTAACCACCGCTGAGTGTATCTCGGCAACTACGCAAAACACTGTAATTGAAATGTGTTGTTCTCTCTTGCGTGAAGACATTGTTCGTGAAGCAAATAATTCAGTTGTATTTTCTATGCTTGCCGACGGGACAAATGACATTTCAGGCATTGAGCAGATGTCACTTGGTGTTAGATTTGTCAAAGAACAAAATTGGAAAATGATGATCACAGAAGAATTCATGGGATATATTCCAATTGTCAAGAGAACAGCTGAAGGTTTAACCAACACCATCATTACTAATTCATTAGAATTTTGATTAAATATGACAAAGCTTGTTGGTCAAGGATACTACGGATGTTCTACAATGGCAGGTAAAGAAGGAGGAGTCCAAGCAATAATTCGAAAAAAATACCCAAAAGCAGCATTTGTACATTGCAGTTCACATAAACTAACTCTTGTTGTGAACGATTTAAATAATGTGAATGTACGAAACTCAATAGGAACAATTAAGTCAATTATATTGTTTTTCCGAGAAAGTAATCAGCAAAAAAAACTTATTCTAAATGCTCCTTTGCTATGTGAAACTAGATGGTCACATAAATATAAAAGCTTGCGGATTTTTGCCGAAAATGTTACAGAAATTGTTAAACAATCAGTAATGTAATCAGTTATACTTGCAGATATAATTCTTTTTTATGTTTGATAAATGTAAACTGTTTTCCATGTAATAAACTTTCAGGAAATTTAGTTCAGTTTTATTGTAACAATTTTATGACATTTTTATGACATTTGTTCCCCTCAAATGTAAAGGGCAAATGCCCCCCTTCCCTACGCCCATGTTGAGATGACACACTGGTAACTTATGAAAACTTCAACACATTCATTCCAATTAGTTTGAGTCCATCGTTAAGTCCACTATAGCTGGTCCATCGTTAAGTCCACTATATCTGGTCCATCGTTAAGTCCACTATAGCTGGTCCATCGTTAAGTCCACTATAGCTGGTCCATCGTTAAGTCCACTATAGCTGGTCCATCGTTATGTCCACTATAGCTGATCCATCGTTAAGTCCACTATAGCTGGTCCATCGTTATGTCCACTATAGCTGGCCGACCGACATGTTACCGAGGTAATCCTGTTTTTTTATACGGCCAACTATTTATAGCATCAACCTTTAATAAATGATTGCGGAAAACTTTTTGTAGCATCAATCTTTCTGATTGAGGCCAACTATTTATAGTATCAACCTTTGTACAATGATTGAGGCCAACTATTTATAGTATCAACCTTTGTACAATGATTGAGGCTAACTATTTATAGTATCAACCTTTGTACAATGATTGAGGCCAACTATTTATAGTATCAACCTTTGTACAATGATTGAGGCCAACTATTTATAGTATCAACCTTTGTACAATGATTGAGGCCAACTATTTATAGTATCAACCTTTGTACAATGATTGAGGTAAACTATTTATAGTATCAACCTTTGTACAATGATTGAGGCCAACTATTTATAGTATCAACCTTTAACAATGATTGAGGCCAACTATTTATAGTATCAACCTTTGTACAATGATTGAGGCCAACTATTTATAGTATCAACCGTACTCTCAAAATTGATTCGGTAGTAATGATATTTACATGTGTATAATAAACTGAAATTTGGATTTGGTCCTATTTGGAACTGAAGGCTTTGAAGACGCACTTTTATCTAAGGTACAACACCGAGTGTAGGACTTTAGAGTCAATGGCATTAGTCACAACTTGACAACCTACGACTTACACCGCTGCACTTGTTTTTGTCTTTTAATAAACATGTTCAGGATCTTGCTATAACATTATTTTGTTTTTGGGAAGTTATTGCTGTTATTTGAAACATTTCTACACCCCTCCCCCCCCCCTTCCCCGATCTCTTTCCCACACATTTTCAAATAATGTATTTCTTGTTAAAAGAAAGGAAAAAAAACAATGTTAAAGATGAAATGACATTTTGTTTCTACTTTACCGCACATCTTTAACAATGACGCAGGAAAGTAAGGGCGACATCTTTCTCTTTATTTGTCTGGAGACTTTTCCATCTTTGTCCCATCCTTTCTTTTAATGGGACGGGGCGGGTGAAATTTGTCTCGCTTTAGTCTGCTCGCCACCAATCCCAGTTACGTTTCTGAATGTATGGGTGGAGGGGTGGATGGAGGGGTGGAGGGATGGATGGATGGAGGGGTGGAGGGATGGAGGGATGGAGGGGTGGATGGAGGGATGGAGGGATGGATGGGTGGAGGGATGGAGGGGTGGAGGGATGGAGGGGTGGAGGGATGGAGGGGTGGATGGAGGGGTGGATGGATGGAGGGGTGGATGGAGGGGTGGAGGGATGGAGGGGTGGAGGGATGGATGGGTGGAGGGATGGAGGGGTGGAGGGGTGGATGGAGGGATGGATGGATGGAGGGGTGGAGGGATGGAGGGGTGGCTGGAGGTGTGGAGGGGTGGATAGAGGGGTGGAGGGGTGGATGGATGGAGGGGTGGAGGGATGGAGGGAGGGGTGGAGGGGTGGATGGAGGGGTGGATGGATGGAGCGGTGCAGGGGTGGGTGGAGGGGTGGATGGAGGGGTGGATGGAGGGGTGGATGGATGGAGGGATGGTGTGGTGGAGGGGTGGAGGGGTGGATGGATAGATGGAGGGTGGAGGGGTGGAGGGATGGATGGAGGGGTGGATGGAATGATGGAGGGATGGGTCGAGGGCTGTAGGGGAGGGATGGAGGGGTGGATGGGTGGATGGATGGAGTGGATTGATAATTGATGGTTGGATAATGGACTAGGAAGAGTTGGCGAGAGAAGTGGGGGTAGTAAGAGACAAGGACAAATAGGGAGTGTGGATAGAGGGTGAGAAATAACAAGGAGAGAGATTGAGAGTGAGATAAAGAGAGAGGGAGAGAAAGATAGAGAGAGAGAGGAAAGATAAAGAGACACAGAGAGAAAAGATAGAGAGAGATAGAGAGCGAGAGATTGAGAGCGAAGGAAAGAGAGAGGGAGAGAAAGATAGAGAGAAAAGTTAAAGAGAGACAGAGAGAGAAAAGATAGAGAGAGAAAAGTAAAAGTGAGAGGTGAGAGACAGCCCAAGAATACAAATCCACCCCGACCACTATAAAAAAATATTTTTAATGATAACGTTATACAAATACCACACAACTATCGTTGTTTTCCCCCCTCAACTTGACTAGAAATAGATAGTGTGTTGTCAAATTCAAGAATAAAAGAAATATTTAAAGTATTTGGAAGTACTTTATGTATTTGAATATGCGAATCCTTTGAGTTATTTTTAGAGTTATTTTTAGAGTAGATTTTTTAAAAAGGGGGAGGGGGGGGGGAGTGCTCGATAAAGGAAAATCCCTATCCAATGGCCCAGGATATTTTTAGCTAAAAAATTCCAATATTGACGTTTGGCGAGTTGTACCAGTTTTAAAAAGTGTGTGTGTGTGTGTGTGTGCGTGTGTGTGTTCGTGTGTGTGTGTGGTGGGGGGGGGCTTGAAGGGATTGGTGGGATGGGCTGGCGTGAAATGAAACTGTATCTTGTTAAACAAAGTTGTGGAGATGGCAGAACGCGATATGAAAATCTGGGATTATTTTTAAATTTATTAGAGGATTGGCATGTTTGTGGCGGTAGGAAGTAAATTTTCGGTGATTTTGAAATAAATTCAAACTAAGTTTATACTAAGGCGTAGCCGGTGGCGTGCCAAGGAAAGGTGGGACCCGTTTTAAAGTCAGAAAATGGTTTCCTTGCCCTAGTATATCAATAAACGTTCCGCTGTGGTAGCGTGAGATATATGACGTCACGCCATTGACTCCGTCTGAAGGATATCTTGGCACATGATGTTGGTGGCAGAGTTATCTGTCCTATTTACACCCGTAACCCTAGCTTTTTAAAATATTTTAAATACTATTATTATACTTCATTAATTAAGTTATTATCTATTATTTTTAGGATATTATTACTATTATTGTTATTTTTATAAGTATTGCTACAAAGAAATCATGTCGGGGTTAAACTTGATTGCGCGCGAATGTTACATCCGGTCGTTGGATTAAATGTTCTTAAAATAAGGTTGAAGAACAAACATGTTGAACAACCCTGAGTTGTGGCACTGTAAAGAGAGAACCCCTGAGTTGTGACACTGTAAGGTGAGAACCCCTGAGTTGTGGCACTGTTTGAGAGAACCCCTGAGTTGTGGCACTATAAAGAGAGAACCCCTGAGTTGTGGCACTATAAAGAGAGAACCCCTGAGTTGTGGCACTATAAAGAGAGAACCCCTGAGTTGTGGCACTATAAAGAGAGAACCCCTGAGATGACTTTTCTTTTAAAATTTAAAGCTTCAGCGAAACTTACTCTACTATGAACTGATCAAAACAATTGATTTGTCTTTATAGGACAATCCAAGGCCAAGCACAAGTGCGGTGAGGGGATAAGTAACACAATTTAGGCCTACGTCTGGTGAGGGGATACGTAACACAATTTAGGCCTACGTGTGGTGAGGGGATAAGTAACACAATTTAGGCCTACGTGTGGTGAAGGGAGAAGGTATTACGAACACTCTGCTGGTCTTCTTATGGGGAGGAGACAACAAACTGAATGACACGGTTTGTGACCAATCACCGTGAGCACATGTTACAAGGAGCTACATAAAAAGTATGGTTCCCAAATGACTAGGAACCACAACAGATTATGGTTCCCAAATCAACGGGGAAGAGCGTCAGATTTATAGGTATTCTCCATGATGGAGGCTTCCAGAAACTGGTGGTGTCCTTGACATGCAAACTGCGCAACTTTCCACTGTTGCCCCCCTTCCCCCTCGATGGCTGTGCCATCAGGATGTTTAATCTGGATCAACATCCTTCGTGCAGAAATAAATGTTTGACCACCCAGATGAGACCAGAGTGTTGCAAAATGGAGAAGTTCAAAAAACCAAATATCTCATTAATTTTTTTCCCCTCCACAATTAATAATACAAACCGTATCTTTAGGTTAATGGGTTAGAACATAAATTTTAATGTTATTGATGTCTGACATGTAGTTACAATCGTTTTATTTGTGTTATATTGGTGTATCGTAGGGGCATCACTAGGGTTGGTGTCCCTCAGTGTGGTGGCTCATAGTGTCACCCAGGGGCGTCACTAGGGTTGGTGTCCCCCAGTGTGGTAGCTCATAGTGTCACCCAGGGGCGTTACTAGGGTTGGTGTCCCCCAGTGTGGTAGCTCATAGTGTCACCCAGGGGCGTCACTAGGGTTGGTGTCCCCCAGTGTGGTAGCTCATAGTGTCACCCAGGGGCGTCACTAGGGTTGGTGTCCCCCAGTGTGGTAGCTCATAGTGTCACCCCTTCACGACCTATCCCATAGACCTCCTCCGAGTCTGCCAGTTCCAAATAACGGGAACATATAGAATTTTACGTTTTTCTGTCACCCCTTGTGATGGGGTCACCCGGTGCGGTCCGCACCCCCTTTAGTGATGCCCCTGGTGTATGGTGTTGAGATCGTAAAACAAAAGCTTCAAATAGCCATAAGTAATACAAAATAGAACATTACTCAGCTGTTTTTCATTTCTATTTTTTTGGCATGCTCTTAAGGTTGGTCCACACCTCTCAAATGCTAGCGAGCATTTGATCAAACATCACACGAACGCATTATAAAATACGCCAAAATTTGGCGTATTTTATAGTGCGATCGTGTGATGTTTGATCAAATGCTCGCGAGCATTTGAGAGGTGTGGACCAACCTTTAGTCTGATTTTTCTTTTAATAATGCAAATATTCAGAATTAGGAGTTTATATACAGAAAAGTTAAAGCTAAAAGGTCATTCGCAATACAGAACTGGACAGTTTGGAAAGTCAGCCGTATTTCAGTTCCATGCAGGTGCGGATTAAGATTGCACGGGGCCCCTGGCTGCATTTCCACAAATAAAACTTTTTCGGGCCCTTATAACATTGGCTTTAGCCCAATCAGCATCCCCCTCTTAATCTGTCACTGGGTCCGCGTAATTTCCTTCAGATTTTGGAGGGAGGGGGATGTCTGTAAAGCGACAGTTTACGTCATCCTGAGATGTTTGTTCACTACTCTCTACTCTCTACTCTCTATCCCTCGCTCCACTTAAAATATCGTTTACATTTAACCACCAGACTTGGGTTAGACAGAGTTGTGTGACGTGGCAAGTTGCTGCTGTAGGGTCCTTCATACACACAAATGTACCAAAATATCAATTATATTACTGGGATAAATAAATCAACGACAATTTTTTTTTCGGCCCAGCAGTTTGTCCACCTCCAAACCAACCATTTAATGTGTGGCCAGATTTCAAGGACTGATAACGTTTTGGTAAGATTTTCACTTAATTCATCGCCTAAAGCCTAAATCAAGGCAGCGTTTAAAAAATAAGTGACGTCTTTCTTGGTAAGGAAAAGATAAAGCAAAATAGGTTATTTGTGTATTACGTCAGAGGCACCAGGGGTTCTTATATTAAGCTTCTGAGGGATAACTGTTAACTTCCCCGCCCCCCCCCCTTTTTGGGTTTTTTTCCAGTTTAAATCAATAATTTATTTTGAATTTGCACAGGAAGCGGGGGGGGGGAGGGCTATGTTGGTAGCCCGGTGCTTGGGGCCATAGCCTCCACTCACCCACATAAAGTACCGTATATTAAACATGGTACTCAATATAAAACATGGTACTCAATATAAAACAGGGTACTCAATATAAAACATGGTACTCAATATAAAACATGGTACTCAATATAAAACATGGTACTCAATACAAAACATGGTACTCAATATAAAACATGGTACTCAATATAAACATGGTACTCAATATAAAACATGGTACTCAATATAAAACATGGTACTCAATATAAAACATGGTACTCACTCTTGTTTTATTATACGGCCATTTCAACAGTTGATGTGAAGTTTTATGTATGATGTTTTGGTAGGTGTCTGGCGTATATTTGAACTATACTATACTATACTATACTATACTATACTATACTATACTATACTATACTATACTATACTATACTATACTATACTATACTATACTATACTATACTATACTATACTATACTATACTATACTATACTATACTGTACTGTACTGTACTGTACTGTACTGTACTGTACTGTACTGTACTGTACTGTACTGTACTGTACTGTACTGTACTGTACTGTACTGTACTGTACTGTACTGTACTGTACTGTACTGTACTGTACTGTACTGTACTGTACTGTACTGTACTGTACTGTACTATACTATACTATACTATACTATACTATACTATACTATACTATACTATACTATACTTTACTATACTATACTATACTATACTATACTATACTATACTATACTGACAGTGGCAAATCGATGTATACATTTGTTAGAAGCTTGTATTGATATGTTGTTGTATACATTTGTTAGAAGCTTGTATTGATATGTTGTTGTATACATATGTTATAAGCTTTTATTGATATGTTGTTGTATACATGTGTTAGAAGCTTGTATTGATATGTTGTTGTATATATGTGTTAGAAGCTTGTATTGATATGTTGGTGTATAAATATGTATGTTATGATCTCCATGTAAAGCGCTGTGAGCCCGGTTCCTTACTGGAATACAGCGCTATATAAATTATCAATTATTATTATTATTATTAAATACTCATCATGTCGCTCCTACTGAATGTGTCCCTCCCCCCTCCCCTCCTACAGGTTTGACGTGTCACAGTTCTGACGTCTCGTCTTAACCTAACACAGGGCAAACCTAAACTGTGGACATTTCTTGTGTTGACAAAACTTTAGGGACTTGAAATGTCTACTTAACAATAAATAAAAAGAAATTTAAAAATATTTAAAAAAAAAGCATACTGAAATTAAGGCAGACCAGGGGTCATCAAACCAAGGGCCGCGGGCTGAATCCGGCAAAGCGTCAGTTCATCAAGCCCGACGATAAAACGTATGCAACACGACGTTTTGACTACACGTGTGACACCTCCTGGCTGCTATGAGCATTAGATTTATAGTTTTCCATTTTAAATTATTACCTCTACTTACCTGACTACTTACCTGATTACTTACCTAATTACTTATTACCTGATGTTGAGTTGTAAAAACTGACAAAATGTGTTGATTGTTGGAAACATTTTCAAAAATGAAAATAATGAAAATGAAAATTTTATAAAAATATGTAAAGTGGAGAAATCGAACGACATTGAGTATTGAACATTTTAAATCAAATCTCTTGATTGGAATAAGAAAGTCCAAACTAAACTTTGAAGATATTCTAATATTCCAACATATGTTTCACAAATGTCAACGATATTTTATGTTGCTTTGATTTTGAGATGAGGACGTTTGCAAATAATGACAAATGTAATTATATTTTTACTTATGTTGCATGCAGTGTTCCCTCTAGGCTGCGTGGCTGCCATGCCGCGCAGTTATCTGCCAGAACCCACGCAGCAGTTTAGAGTTTTTGGATGTAAGATTTTGAAAAAACAACAACAAAAAACAACAAATGAATAGTTTCCACACGAGTTAATCTTTCTTGTACATGAATTAACAAAACTTAGAGGGAACATTGGTCGCATAGTTTATTTTCCAATGATCAAACCATTTTTTGTTGCTATTTTTTTCTTTTGTTTGTTCGTTTTGCCCGCTGCATTCGTTCTTTCTTGCAATTATTGTGAAGAACTACTGTGTGACCCGCGTTCATTATGTCATGCGTTAATCGGGCCACTGTGCCAAAAAGTTTGGTAACCCCTGGCGCAGACCGTTGATGCAGATCTGTTTGAAATGTCTGTCCTTGACCTCGACTGGTGTAGGTGTGGTGTACGGGTTAAACCACCTCAGAAGGTGAGGCCCATCCATTGTTATGAAAACGGATGTGGCCCTCAGGTCGCAATAATGCGTCATTGTGCTGTGATGAACGAGGGAATGTTTTCTTTTTAGTAATTGAGAGATTCGGGATCAGAGATTCAGGAAAACTTTTAAACAAAATATAGAAATAAAACATATCTGCAGTTCATGGTCAAGGTCGCCAATATACCCCTCTACCGTTTACCCTTCTCACGTATAACCTCCTCTCATTTACCCCTCTCCCGTTTACCCTTCTCTCATTTACCCTTCTCCCGTATACCCTCTCCCGTTTAACCTTCTCCCGTATACCCTCTCCCGTTTACCCTTCTCACGTGTACCCTCTACCGTTTACCCTTCTCACGTATACCCTCTACCGTTTACCCTTCTCACGTATACCCTCTACCGTTTACCCTCCTCTCATTTACCCTCCTCTCATTTACCCTTCTCACGTATACCCTCTCCCGTTTACCCTCCTCTCATTTACCCTTCCCACGTATACCCTCTCCCGTTTACCCTCCTCTCATTTACCCTTCCCACGTATACCCTCTCCCGTTTACCCTCCTCTCATTTACCCTTCTCACGTATACCCTCTCCCGTTTACCCTCCTCTCATTTACCCTTCTCACGTATACCCCTCTACCGTTTACCCTTCTCACGTATACCCCTCTACCGTTTACCCTTCTCACGTATACCCTCTACCGTTTACCCTCCTCTCATTTACCCTCCTCTCATTTACCCTTCCCACGTATACCCTCTCCCGTTTACCCTCCTCTCATTTACCCTTCTCACGTATACCCCTCTACCGTTTACCCTTCTCACGTATACCCCTCTACCGTTTACCCTTCTCACGTATACCCCTCTACCGTTTACCCTTCTCACGTATACCCCTCTACCGTTTACTCTCCTCTCATTTACCCTTCTCACGTATACCCCTCTACCCAGTGGCGGATTTAGCTATAGGGCAGGGGGGGCGGCTTGCCCCCCCGCGCCCCTGTTGGGTCTGAAATGGCGCCCCCTAAAGCCGCCCTCGATTAACACCAAAAAGGTGCCACAAAAGCAGAAAAAAAGATTGCTTAAGACGAAACTTTTAATCAACACCAAACTGCTTGCTAAATATCGTATTTAAAACGACGAAACTGTAATATCTGGTTTAAATCAATCACTCGCATCTGAATTATCGGCGACAATTGATAATTAGTAAGTCTGCACAATTCTTTTCTTTAATTTTTGATTCAACCATTGATATATCTAGAATTGATCAGATGTCAGTTTCTTTAGGTTAATTTTTTTAAAAATCGGGACATGTGGAAAGATTTATAGGCTTTTATACTTTTGTAAACAGCGGCTGTATAGTGAATAGTGCGCTCGCCTCACCAGCTGAGGGGCGTGTGATCTATTAGCCTACACGTTCAAGTCACAATAAAAATGGAATGACAAATGTTAAGAAAGTCCTCCACTGACCTGGAAGGGAGATGGGGCGCCCACCAAGGACTACCAAGCACCGCCCCTAGTAGGTTCTAATGGAAACATTAGGACCCCCTACGACCACCGTTTATGGGACTTCACAAAATATATAAAAAAATAAAAAATGCTACCGCATTTGCTGAGAAGATTGTAACTGAACTAAAAAAGCAAAACATTGATTTTACACTCTGTCGAGGACAGGCATACTCAGGAATTAAGAGTGGCCTTCAAACTCAGATAAAGAAAATTTCACCCAATTGTTGTGCCCATGTTTTGAATTTGGTTACAATCGAAGCAATGTCTGTAAACAGTGATGTACAGTTGTTTTTTGGCACAGATTTAAGGTTGTATGCATTCTTTACGTCTAGTTTACCACGTCTACATACTTTTAAAGAACATCAGAAATCTCAATATGAATCAACAGTAGATACTCTGAAACGACTTTCTGATACATGATGTGCAAGCCGTAAGCATGCAGTTGTTGGATCATTCTCTGCTATTCTAGCCACACTTGATTCAGGGAAATCAACAGAATATAAAGGAAGTGTCAGAGCAGAAGCTGTGGGACTATCTGTTTTAATTAAAAAATATTCTTTTGTTTTTCTTATGCTATTTGTACAAAAATTATCTTCGTGCTATCAAACTACTTGCAACGCCTTTGCTAAATCCGAATCTAAAGAAAAGTGAATTGCAATAAAATAATCTAGAAGTTCAATAATTTAATTACAATACATGCGATCGATCTGAAATTTTAATACTTCGTTTATATCATCGGCACGAGTCTTCCTGCAAAATTTCAGCACGCTAGCTTACGAAGAAGTGCGTTAAAAATCGATCCAAATTTTTTTCGACAAAAAAGCAAACAAGCAAGCAATCAACCAGACACCACGAGTTAAAATAAAGGATTTAATTTTTTTTTAAACGTAAAAAACCAAGTTTTTCACTATAAATCCTTTATGTACGAGACGTAACTAAAAGAATGTTCATTATAATACGCAGCGCAAGACCTTCCAAAAATACAAAGTTGTAGTTGTGTCGTAAACATGTTTAATATAATGCGCACCGATCAGGAATATGTTTATAAAAATGGTTTGTCAATAAAATACGCACCTTATTGCGTGACAGGAAAGGCTGTTCAATATAATACGCACCGCGACACTCTATCTCAAAAATGTATCATGATACATAGAGATAAATATAATTTTTTTAAAATGCAATACTTTAAATACAGTACATGCGATCAATCTGAAATTTTGATACACCGTTTTTATCATCGGCACGAGTCTGCCTGCAAAATTTCAGCTCGCTAGCTTACGAGGAAGTGGGTTAAAATAGATCCAAAGTTTTTTTTCGACAAGCAAATAATCAACCAGACACCACGAGTTAATATAAAGGATCTGAAACGTACTTCACTATCATGGATACACTTTAAATACAAATAGAAAATCGATTTAATGACTTTTGGGGCACAGTTACTTATTTCTATTGTATTGATCCATCACAAATGTCGGAAGAATATTAAATAAATATTCTTTTCGAAGTTTATGCAAAATTTACAAACATGACATTATTCTTGAAGAAGCAATCAGGAAATATGATACCTTCAAAGATTTGTATGCACTAACGTAACAATTATGACCTAGTGAACTACAACTTAAAAAGGTTCAGCCATTCTTGACTGAAAAACAAATGGCATCAGGTCTCCCGAAATTGTCAAAACTCTATAAAATGTATTTGACTCTTCCTATTAGCAGTGCTATTGCTGAAAGAAGTTTCAGTAGATTGAAACTCGTCAAAAATTATTTGCGCTCAACAATGACAAACGAACGTCAGTCTGGATTGGCATTAATTTCAATCGAATGTGATCTAGCTGAGAACGTTGACGTTGAATCAACAAGAAATCGTTTTGCTTCAATGAAATCACGTAGAAAGCAATTTATATAGGGCTCAGGGCTCTATCTTATCGTATCTTATCTTATCTGTTACAGATGCTCCTTCTATACAAAAGAATATTGCGTCCGATGCTTATCCATGGTTTGTGTTTAGTCCTGCATTCTTATTAGAGTTTTAAATGTTTATTTAAGGAAATTACAATCATTGTTTGTGTAAAGTTCATTGATTTTCCCAAAGTTTGATGCTCAAACATGCAGTCATGAATTATTTTTTTTAAATTCTGAAGTAAATTGTTTAGTTTATTTATAAGTATGATATTATTGGCACTCTTTGTGTGTGTGTGTTATTATTCTTGACTAATCCGCTCCACCAAAGTCTCTGTTTTTCATTATTTGAAGCATCAGATTTACTATAAATCCCAACGCGCATAGCTAAAAATAAAGTCTTGGAAGAAATACTGCACCAAAAATAACTCGTTTTGAACGTCCGCGTAAAAGTTTTCAATATGATTGGCTGTATGAGTCATATGTGTTTGAGGGACCAATCGCTATCGATGACCGGACAGAACATTGCCTTTTATTATATAAGGATTAACATTTTTTTAAATACATTATATTTTGTTTGCATTTGTGACCTATTACTCTCCTGAATATAAACCAAGTGTTTGTATATTGAAGAGATTCATTGAATTGGTTTGATGTAAACAAAAAGAATATTAAATAATTTACTTTGAATGATCAACGCAGCATTTATTATTTAACACTTAGTTATTTGTTTGAGTTACTGTCACTGCTATTTATGGCAAGCTGAACAAACTGATGAATCTTGCAGATAGTACAACAAACTATTGGAAGCCTATAAAAAATTTAATCAAATTCTACCTCATTATCAAAACATTTTAGATGTTTTATTTAGCCCAAAGACTATAAACTTATTATGCTGAGTTTTCTATGTTAAAGTCTGCTAGGATATTCAGCAATTGAAAGTGAACACAAAGGATTATGAGATATTTAGATTTTGTCACATATAACAGCTCCCAAATTAACTACCATTTTCATAAATTCAATTGATTAACCATGTCTACTTAAGACTAGATGTTTCTTTTTGTCTAGCAAGTTGCCACAGGGCAACTCTGAAAATGTATGGAACATAAACAACACACCTTAGATTTCATATTTGAGACTGCATCAGTCTCTTAAGATGAAAACTTATTAAAGTAAATCTCACATTTAAAGTGAGCAAAAATGTTTCTTTCAACATAAAATATAGCAATAAGAGTGAATCTCATATCAAATTTCTAATCTTCATTGCAGAACCAGCCATTTAGACAAATGCATTTTATTTCAGCACCTAGAAATATTTATACTAAGTGAATAAAAAAATTTTTTGCGGCGCCCCTTGAAATTCTGCTGGCCCCCCCCACGCTGACAAACCTAAATCCGCCACTGCCTCTACCGTTTACCCTTCTCACGTATACCCCTCTACCGTTTACCCTTCTCACGTATACCCCTCTCCCGTTTACCCTCCTCTCATTTACCCTTGGCACGTATACCCCTCTACCGTTTACCCTTCTCACGTATACCCCTCTACCGTTTACCCTTCTCACGTATACCCTCTCCCGTTTACCCTCCTCTCATTTACCCTTCTCACGTATACTCATCTCCCCATTCACCCTTGCTCTTGGTCCGCTATCCAAAATGTATTTAAAAATTCATTTCTTCTATTTCTTTTTGTATAAAAAGTTATTTTTAAGTAGAGCTCTACATCACCTTTATTCATTGTGTATACCCAGTGGTTCCCAAAGTGGTCGCTGCCGACCCCAGGGGTCCCCGGTATCATTCATGGGGGTCCGTGGAAAACTAAAATTGTTTTTGGGGGTCCCTGAATAGTGTCAGGGGGTCCGCGCAAGGTTTAATATACAAAAATTAAAATGGAATACATTTTCACATGGTTGTTTACATGATTAGATAAAAAAAACTATGTAAAATCTATAACCCTACGGTTACTACTACTACTAATAATAATAATATATTAAAAATAATAAAGTGATACGTTATATAGCGTTGTTTTATTATCTTTGTTGCTACAGATGGTGTTCCGGCAATGGTAGGAAAATACCGAGACTATTAGACATACTTAAAACAAGGTGTAACGAATCATTCCGAATGTATTTTCAATACATTGGGTCATTCATTGTAATCATTTACACATGTACTCAAAAAAATCTCAGTGTCCGTTTGCATGGATCAAGAATACCCTGTTTTTATTTTATGCATTTACCTTGCATGGATCACTAGACTGTGTCATTAGATCAGTTAATAAAATCAAAAGCATTGCCTTCAATGAGAGATTATTTGCTGAACTTTGTTTTGAAAATGATAAAGACTATAATAGTTTACTACTTTACACAGAAATAAGTTAGTCATCTAAAATTGCATCTTTAAATCAATTATATATTATGCTCTCTTTGATTCAATGTGGTTGAATTCATCGAAAGCAAAGACAATGATTTGTGATACCATTTAATTAACTCAAAAAATTCCGTGCCGTATCCTATAAATATATTACTGATTTGATTGCTAATTTAAGGAAACTAATTTGAAAATATAAAGTGACCAATTACATTGAATCAAAACTAAAAGCGTTATTTCTGCGTTTGTTGCAATTGTTTTTCTGAACAAACAAAACTTGGGAAGAGGATAATGTTCCCAGTTTCCAAATCTTTCAAAACTCTAAAGTAAAGATGAATATTGGCTGGCTTACTATCAACATGTAACGGCTCTTCCTGCAGTCTGAACCAAAGATTTGAGGGCATTCTTTACTTGGATATTCCCAACATGCAGTTGAATCCATACTAATACAGGATCAACTTATTGAAATATCCACAAATGAGGAACTTCAATCAATGTTTGAACAAGGATACAACAAATTCTGGCTAAAAAAGAGATCCAAATTTTAACTCCTGCTTTCAGAATTATTGTACAAAAGTTGTGGAATGCTTTCCCGTCTTCCAATTTGGTAATTCGTGGATTCAGTGCAGTCAAGAGACTCATCACGATAAATTAAAAAAGAAACCAACAAGAAATTAGCGCTCCAGGGTAGTGCTTCTCAAAGTGGTGGTCCGCGGACCGGTGCCGGTCCGTGGGCAATCCGCTGCCGGTCCGCAGAATGAAATAAAATAAATAACATTTCGCTACCACGTCAGTGCAGTGAAAGTTCACCGGTCCCTAGTGCATTGGAAAAAATTCCTGTCGGGCCGCCATACTAAAAAGTTTGAGAAGCACTGCTCTAGGGGATGTGCGGTTGTTACTCACAAACATTGAGTCGGACATAAATACAGAAACATTGAGTCGGACATAAATACACAAACATTGAGTCGGACATAAATACACAAACATTGAGTCGGACATAAATACACAAACATTGAGTCGGACATAAATACACAAACATTGAGTCGGACATAAATACAAAAACATTGAGTCGGACATAAATACACAAACATTGAGTCCGACATAAATACACAAAGATTGAGTCGGACATAAATACACAAACATTGAGTCGGACACAAACATTGAGTCGGACACAAACATTGAGTCGGACACAAACATTGAGGCGGACACAAACATTGAGTCGGACACAAAAATTGAGTCGGACACAAACATTGAGTCGGACACAAACATTGAGTCGGACACAAACATTGAGTCGGACACAAACATTGAGTCGGACACAAACATTGAGTCGGACACAAACATTGAGTCGGACACAAACATTGAGTCGGACACAAACATTGAGTCGGACACAAACATTGAGTCGGACACAAACATTGAGGCGGATACAAATACACTCATAAATGCTCATCACGTTCATCCAAGACATTGTTATACATTTTATTTTAAACAAAATTTTTAATTTCAACAGAAAATTAAACAAATTTTTTTATTGCACGTTGTAATTTTTATGCAATACATTTATGTCGTTTTTTCCACTTGGGGTTTATTGTTCCTTTTAAGCTGCGTGGTCGTGCCTGGGTGAAGATATCTGACCGACGCCGCGCTGGAGTTTGGAATTACCGCACAGCAAATTTTGTAAAAAAAATTGCACACGAAAAAATGGATGCAGCGCAACTTTGCACACATTTTTTTAAAATAAACTATGCCTACAAACCAACGAACCTTAGCAGGAACATTGTTGGGGGTCCGTGGGCAAGTTTCGACTATAAAATGGGGTTCTTGGGTCAAAAAAGTTTTGGAACCACTTGTGTATACCTAAGGCCCCACAACGGCTCTCAGCGTGTGTATCCCTGGGCACTAAGGGGCAGGTCATTGCTCCTTACTGATGAGTTTTTACAAGTGTTCATTGTTACAAGCTCCGCGGTCTTTTCCCGTGAATGTTACGTCACCGATATTGACTATTGTCCAGATACGCCTGTCAGAGATGGAACTGGTATAAAATCACTGCTTATAATCCTGAAGTACATGTGAATATCATGGAGATGGTTACAACACTTGTCACGCTTTATTGTCTCCAGTGAGTCTTACCATCAGATTGATTCCAAACTTTTATTTCCACTGCATTCGGTTGAATAACATTAACAAAAAATACAAAAGTAAGTACATGTGTACTAATAATTTCATAAGTTTTGCTGTCATCAGTTTGAACGTCATCAATTAGGACGTCTCGGGTTTGACGTCATCAGTTTGGACGTCTCGGGTTTGACATCATCAGTTTGGATGTCTCGGCTTTGACGTCATCAGTTTTATGTCTCGGCTTTGACGTCATCAGTTTTGACGTCTCGGGTTTGACGTCGTCTTCTTTGAATCCTGGTAACGTCAGACGTCCGGGTGGAGATGGAATTTCATCCTGCACACACACAACCACCTGCGTGTTGGTGTCATGTGACGTCAGTGGTGTGTCCGACGAAACTCTGTCTTCACCTTTCACCCTGATACAAAATGTAAGATGGCCTATATTACGCAATCTGACATAAGTTTGTCAAGAAAACAAACTACACTTGTATACATTTCATCGTTTCAAATTAAAATTGTCTGTGACAGTCTTGAAAGAAATATTGTGTGTCGAGCGAAAAAAAAAGGGGGGGGGGAGGAGTTTAGCACCAAAAAAAAATAATCAGAGGCGTACGTAGTAAGGGTGTCCGGGTTCGGCTCCTACTCCGACAAATCTGGAATCCGGCCATTTTTACAATGAAAGTTTATGCAAAAAAGCTTCGCTGGTGTGTGATCAACAACTTGCCAAAGTTTCATGGGGATCTAATGAATACAATAATATTCCTATCGCCTACACATGTGTATGAGAAAGAAAAAGACATAAAGCCCCCCCCCCGGGCCAAAATGTGCAGATGTAAAGTTTAAAACCCCAGTATTGTTAAAGACCATCATGTCGGGATGGGGGGGTTGGGGTAAACAAAAGCGGGAGTGGAGACTGATTGACGTTTCCCTGTTGCTGATTGTTTTTTATGGGAAATTTTGTGATTTTCACCCCCGAAGCTATGCGTTGCGCATGCAACATGTCGGCACTATTTGTAACAAATGAACAAGGACGCAGGGACTTAAGGACACGGAGGTGTTGATATTAATGTAAGGAGAAGAGTGACGCTGTTTGGTTATGTTTAAAATTAGATTTCATTTTGGTTCTTGCCGGTTAATTCACCCGAATAAAAATTTACGAGAAAGCTGGTACACAACTTCAGGTTCTTCATCCGAATTGGCTGAATGGCGTCCCCTTTTCTGAATTTGAAACCGAAATTGAAGTGGCTTTCTTCTGAACAGGCATATTCAAGAATGTATCTTTCTCACCGTCTTAACATTGTTACTTTAATTACTCAATATTTCAAGGGAAATGGCTGAAATGCCAAGGGAAATAATAAAAGTAATTGTGCAATCCTATATAATAAAAGGCGATAGCGATTGGTCCCTCAAACACATATGACTCCTACAGCCAATCATATTGAACACGTTTACGCGGATGTTCAAAACGAGTCATTTTTGGTGCAGTATTTCTTCCAAGCTTTATTTTGAGTCATGCGCGTTTGGATATGCGAGTTTTTTTAAATAGATAGTATTTTTGACGTGATGCACGACATGTATGCCGGTGGAGACGGCTGTTTGAGTTATGCCAACGACGGTGGCGGAACGTCCTTGGACGGGCTTTGTTGCTCGTGTATAAATATTATGCTTATCTCCTTTATTGATCTTATTTATGTCTGATCATAAGTAAAATATAAACCAACACCGTGTTGTGTTAAAACAATTTTTATTTCAGCTTCCATCAAAACTTCCAAGTTTACAACTGTAACAGTTGAGATGATTATGTGTACCATCGATTTATTTTAGTTATTAAATTCTGTGCTTCACTGAAAGATGAAAAATTGTTTATGCATAGAATTGATAATAAAATTTGGGAATAGCATTTGAAAATGGGTTGAATAATTCAGATCAAGTATAAATAAAACCCTTGTCACAGACCAAAAACAATGACTTTGAAAATAAAAAAGTATATTTTAAATACCATCAATGAAACTGAAATTGTCAATGTGTTTGAGTGTGTGGTTTTGTTTTGTTTGTGTGTGTAAATATCAGTCACAGTGGCGTTTGGTATATTAAAAAATTTAAAGTAAACTAAAATCCTCTCAGAAATATAGACTTCAGTTGTTGATTGAACACATCTCATAAATTAATGCAATATTAAAATAACTTTGTATCAACAATAGAACTAACAACACAACACTTCAAATAAATATAGTTATAGTTTAAAGCATCTGGTACCAGACCAAAAACAAGTATTAGCAGAGAAATCTTCAGATAACTGGAGCTTATCTTGTTAGTAATGTCAACTCATACAAAGTTCGCCCCCTTGGATTGACAGAATTATGCCAACTTTGGAGGAAAAATTAAATCAACAAAATATCATGTAACTAACAAGTTTGAATAATTTAAAAACAATAAGTCAATAAGTTGTCCTAAAGATCTTGAAAACAAACAATTCAAAATATCAATTTTAAAACATGTCTATATTAAATATCATAGCTCTGAAAACGGTTTATTCTGATATTCATTTATTTTGGGGATCAATAATTTAATATTAATAATTCAGCAAGATAAAAAAGAACTTAAAAAGAGGATCTGCATGTATTCACAGCTACAGCAGTTAAAAATTATTTGGTCTAATGATAGGCTGGTTGTTAACATCTGTTAAATTCAAGAAACTCATCAGCAGCATACGATTATCACTCTGGTTCACAAGTGTGGACACTTGGTCATACTACAACAAACTTGAGCTAATGATTGAAACATTCTTTCATCCTACAACATATGATTGAAGTACTCTTTCATTATACAAGAAATTATATCTGATATTGGAAAATGCAGCATTGTATTCACAACATTAACCAAATAAATTAATCAATGCACAACATTAGTATAAGTTTATTTGTGGAGCAGCACCAAATATAAATATTAATTTAAAATTTCAGAATCTTAATGATGGCTTAAAATATACATTCATTTTGTAAAATAGCCAGGAAAATATTTAAACAAATATTGTATTGCAGTAAACAAAGAAATGGGCATTTATGTTATTGCATAACTGCTTCACCACAATGAAATCTTTTACTTGTTAGTTATTCCCCTTAAACACAATGTTTCTCAAAAAATCTGGACAAGTTATTACCCTGTGGTTTTCTTACCAAAAAATGTTAACATTAAAGTAAGTTTAATTTTTATTCCAAAATAAACTAGTTATTGAATATAATACAATTAAATTTTACATTCTAAAAACAATTTTGGATCACACAATAATTAAAGATTTCACATTCCATATAACTAATGGCAGTTTATTTATATTGCATTCTATTCATTCATAATTGCATTGTATACATTCAATTTTGGAATATAAAATGCTTTCCAAAATTTTTTTAAAGTTTATTAAAAGCTGCAGGAAGGCTTTGGTTTCATTAACATACAAACATCTTTGTCATGCAATCATTATTGTTTCATCCCATTATTACTACAATCATTATTGTTTCATCCCATTATTACTACAATCATTATTGTTTCATCCCATTATTACTACAATCATTACTGGCAGTTTGTCTGTGTGCTCCATGAGCATACAAACATACAGCTATATTCAATGATAAAAAATAAATTTAGTTTGAGATCACTATGAGATGGCTAAGAACACGGCTCAGGCATATAGCTGGGGTGGTGCAGGCCACTACAACTTGGCTCAGGCATATAGCTGGGGTGGTGCAGGCCCCTACAACTTGGCTCAGGCATATAGCTGGGGTGGTGCAGGCCACTACAACTTGGCTCAGGCATATAGCTGGGGTGGGGCAGGCCACTACAACTTGGCTCTGGCATATAGCTGGGGTGGTGCAGGCCACTACAACTTGGCTCTGGCATATAGCTCGGGTGGTGCAGGCCACTACAACTTGGCTCAGGCATATAGCTGGGGTGGTGCAGGCCACTACAACATGGCTCAGGCATATAGCTGGGGTTGTGCAGGCCACTACAACTTGGCTCAGGCATATAGCTGGGGTGGTGCAGGCCACTACAACATGGCTCAGGCATATAGCTGGGGTGGTGCAGGCCACTACAACTTGGCTCAGGCATATAGCTGGGGTGGTGCAGGCCACTACAACTTGGCTCAGGCATATAGCTGGGGTGGTGCAGGCCACTACAACATGGCTCAGGCATATAGCTGGGGTGGTGCAGGCCACTACAACTTGGCTCAGGCATATAGCTGGGCTTGTCAAGGCCACCACAACATGGCGCATGGCTCATTCTACATACATCAGTTTCAACACTGACACTCAGCTGACACTGCCACCATCTGTTTACACTCGGCTGACACTGCCACCATCTGTTTACACTCAGCTTTTTATTGGCTACCAATTCTAACTAAATAATAGTTATCACTTTTTGCTTTTTGACTACAAACTATTTTACTAATGGCTTCTTATAGCAATCACATGATTATTGCTACCAACAGTTGACTAGTTGCTGCCCAATGTTTACATATTGAGCTCAACTGTAAACTGTTGGCAACCTCACGCCAACTGTGTTCCTACACCTGGCTCAGATCAGCCTAGAATTCTTCTTTCTGCTCAAATGGGTTAGAGGGTGTTCTCCTGTCATCTGACTGACTGCTGGACTTGGCTCTCCTTGTCCTGGTAGCCGACAGCGTATTGCATGCTGTCTGAACTTCTATAAACTTCTCCTGGGCACTCTCCTTCTCACCGGGGTCCTTGAAGCGATCGGGGTGGTTTTCCCGCGACAGACTTCGGCATCGCTTGTTGATTTCCTCTTGCGATGCCTTACTGTCAAGGTCAAGGACCTAGGGAGATACAAGGAAATCTGTGGTTACTGTAACAGAAATACCCGACAAGGCAGGAGACAAATTTACACAACAAGGCAGGAGACAAATTTACACAACATTTAATTGAACAGAGAAATATACACAAAATAACATTGAACAGAAAATTTACACAAAACGTCATTGAACAGACAAATTTACACAAAATGTCATTGAACAGACAAATTTACACAAAATATCCTTAAACATACAAATTTACATCACATAACATTGACCAAACAGAAGATCTTAATGCACTTTTTGAAATAAAAACAGTAATGGCTTCAACTTAGTTCAAACAATGAGAGGTAGACAAGAGAATGAGACTAGGCCTATGAGAACATGTAGATAAGAGAATGAGCCTAGGCCTATGAGAACATGTAGATAAGAGAATGAGACTAGGCCTATGAGGCATGTAAATAAGAGAATGAGGCTAGACCTATGAGGCATGTAGATAAGAGAATGAGACTAGTCCTATGAGGCATGTAGATAAGAGAATGAGGCTAGGCCTATGAGGCATGTAGATAAGAGAATGAGGCTAGGCCTATGAGGCATGTAGATAAGAGAATGAGGCTAGGCCTATGAGGCATGTAGATAAGAGAATGAGACTAGGCCTATGAGGCATGTAGATAAGAGAATGATGCTAGGCCTATGAGGCATGTAGATAAGAGAATGAGACTAGGCCTATGAGGCATGTAGATAAGAGAATGAGGCTAGGCCTATAGATAAGAGAATGAGATGAGGCCTATGAGGTATGCAGACAAGAGAATGAGGCATGTAGACAAGAGAATGAGGCTAGGCCTATGAGGCATGTAGACAAGAGAATGAGGCTAGGCCTATGAGGCATGTAGATAAGAGAATTAGACTAGGCCTATGAGGCATTTAAAGAGAATGAGACGAGGCCTATGAGGCATGCAGATAAGAGAATGAGACTAGGCCTATGAGGCATGTAGACAAGAGAATGGGGCTAGGCCTATGAGGCATGTAGACAAGAGAATGAGACTAGGCCAATGAGGCATGTAGATAAGAGAATGAGGCTAGGCCTATGAGGCATGTAGATAAGAGAATGAGACTAGGCCTATGAGGCATGTAGATAAGAGAATGAGATTAGGCCTATGAGGCATGTAGATAAGAGAATGAGACTAGGCCTATGAGGCATATAGATAAGAGAATGAGACGAGGCCTATGAGGCATTTAAAGAGAATGAGACGAGGCCTATGAGGCATGCAGATAAGAGAATGAGACTAGGCCTATGAGGCATGTAGACAAGAGAATGGGGCTAGGCCTATGAGGTATGTAGATAAGAAAATTATACTAGGCCAATGAGGCATGTAGACAAGAGAATGAGGCTAGGCCTATGAGGCATGTAGATAAGAGAATGAGGCTAGGCCTATGAGGCATGTAGATAAGAGAATGAGACTAGGCCTATGAGGCATGTAGATAAGAGAATGAGGCTAGGCCTATAGATAAGAGAATGAGATGAGGCCTATGAGGCATGCAGACAAGAGAATGAGGCATGTAGACAAGAGAATGAGGCTAGGCCTATGAGGCATGTAGATAAGAGAATGAGACTAGGCCTATGAGGCATGTAGACAAGAGAATGAGACTAGGCCTATGAGGCATATAGATAAGAGAATGAGACGAGGCCTATGAGGCATTTAAAGAGAATGAGACGAGGCCTATGAGGCATGCAGATAAGAGAATGAGACTAGGCCTATGAGGCATGTAGACAAGAGAATGGAGCTAGGCCTATGAGGCATGTAGATAAGAGAATGAGACTAGGCCTATGAGGCATGTAGATAAGAGAATGAGACTAGGCCTATGAGGCATGTAGACAAGAGAATGAGACTAGGCCTATGAGGCATGTAGGTTATGAGAATGAGACTAGGCCTATGAGGCATGTAGATAAGAGAATGAGACTAGGCCTATGAGGCATGTAGACAAGAGAATGAGACTAGGCCTATGAGGCATTTAGGCAAGAGAATGAGACTAGGCCTATGAGGCATGTAGACAAGAGAATGGGGCTAGGCCTATGAGGCATGTAGACAAGAGAATGAGGCTAGGCCTATGAGGCATGTAGATAAGAGAATGAGGCTAGGCCTATGAGGCATGTAGACAAGAGAATGAGACTAGGCCTATGAGGCATGTAGATAAGAGAATGAGACTAGGCCTATGAGGCATGTAGACAAGAGAATGAGACTAGGCCTATGAGGCATGTAGAGCCTTGAGCTCGGGATTGAAAGATGTTCTGACAAAATAAATAAGATTGGCCAGTTGCCCAATTTCTATTAGTGGGTTCAGTGATTGGGAATGACATGTACTTATAGTTAAAGGAGGCCATGAACCATGACATCTGAATGACATGTACTTATAGTTAAAGGAGGCCATGAACCATGACATCTGAATGACATGTACTTATAGTTAAAGGAGGCCATGAACCATGACATCTGAATAACATGTACTTATAGTTAAAGGAGGCCATGAACCATGACATCTGAATGACATGTACTTATAGTTAAAGGAGGCCATGAACCATGACATCTGAATGACATGTACTTATAGTTAAAGGAGGCCATGAACCATGACATCTGAATGACATGTACTTATAGTTAAAGGAGGCCATGAACCATGACATCTGAATGACATGTGCTAGTTAGGGGCCATGACCTGACATTGATGACTTATAGTTAAAGGAGGCCATGAACCATGACATCTGAATGACATGTACTTATAGTTAAAGGAGGCCATGAACCATGACATCTGAATGACATGTACTTATAGTTTAAAGGAGGCCATGAACCATGACATCTGAATGACATGTACTTATAGTTAAAGGAGGCCATGAACCATGACATCTGAATGACATGTACTTATAGTTAAAGGAGGCCATGAACCATGACATCTGAATGACATGTACTTATAGTTAAAGGAGGCCATGAACCATGACATCTGAATGACATGTACTTATAGTTAAAGGAGGCCATGAACCATGACATCTGAATGACATGTACTTATAGTTAAAGGAGGCCATGAACCATGACATCTGAATGACATGTACTTATAGTTAAAGGAGGCATGACATGACATCGAACATGTACTTATAGTTAAAGGAGGCCATGAACCATGACATGTACTTATAGTTAAAGGAGGCCATGAACCATGACATCTGAAACATTTGGTGTGATCATGGAAAGAGGTGGGGTGGGGGGGGGAGTGGTGGTTCTAGCCTGAGTTATTGTGTGCACAAATCCAGTGATCCAAGGAAAGGTTCATGTGTCATCAGCTCTACACGGTGAATGTTTTAAATCAAACAACAATTAAACACAGATAATCTGATACTAATCCTAAATGGTTGTACCAGCTGTTTAACTTAACATCAAACCAGCCCTGACTCTCTGGTGGCTGGTACATAGAGATGGTAGATAGAGATGGTACATAGAGATGGTCGATAGAGATGGCATGAGTGTGTCTGCCAATGGGAGGGGAGGGGGACAATTTGTAGCCTAAACAAGCTTTGGAGTTGAAAACATCACGACTTCATCTGTCGTTCACAGTACTTTTAGTGAAATATTTTATAACAATTCAATTATAAGCAAAATGAATTTTAAAGCAATATTTAATATTGGGACATGTTTTCAACCCCCCTGGTTGTCACCACATCTAAGTATAAGTAGAACCCTCAACACCCACCCCCCTTTTCAACAAAAAAAAACAAAACCCCCTTACTATTTATCAATGATTTTTCTAATTTAAAAATCTAGTTTACCTTGAGCTAAAAAGTAACAACAGCTTTATGAGTTTGAACAACAACAACAAAGAAAAAAGTTGAAAAATGAAATGTTTAGTTGGTGAACCCTGTACAAATATTATTGACATTTTTGTAAATTTCCACATGAAACTTTTGGTCACCGACAAATCAATTCCTTTCCCGACCAATCATCAAAAAATCAAGTTCAAGGTTGAACTCACCCTGTAGGCATGAGCTTCCCCGGACAAATCAAAGAGTTGTTTGGCGTCGTTGAACATCCTACTCCAGCCAGCATGGCTGTAAATACGGTACAGCTGGTACAGTGAGTCTTTGGTGCGTATCCAGGCGTCCGACTTGAAAAAGTTGGATATTGCCACACGCAGCGGTATCTTCTCCCCTCCATCGATGCTGACGTTGGCATTGAAATACAGACCGAAGCAGAGGATCATGAGCCAGACGCCCGACACAAGGCAGTACATTGAGAAATTGACGCAGTGGCGCTTTTTGGATTTGACTTTCTTGACAGATTCTGGTTCTAGCCGGCGCCATCTAAACCCTCGAAACCAGATGCTGAGTCCGGCCAGAACCGGTGCCAGAGAAACCTTTCCATCCTCAGAAAAGACGTTGAGGAACAGAAACAGGCAGCCATAGCAAGGTTGTTTGATGGACACTTGAAGCTCCCCAATGTTTCCAACAATATAAGTACCTGCAGGGGGCAAACATTACATGTTATCAATATAAGTACCTGCAGGGGGCAAACATTACATCTTATCAATATAAGTACCTGCAGGGGGCAAACATTACATCTTATCAATATAAGTACCTGCAGGGGGCAAACATTACATCTTATCAATATAAGTACCTGCAGGGGGCAAACATTACATCTTATCAATATAAGTACCTGCAGGAGGCAAACATTACATCTTATCAATATAAGTACCTGCAGGAGGCAAACATTACATCTGTTATTCATTATCATAAATGTTTCATTGATCTAATTTTAAACTTGTATAAATATTGAAAGATCCAGGAGTCTGTTTATAATTTTAATTTATTTAGGTGTTGAATCACAATATTTTTTTCAAATAATTTTTTTTAAAAATGTTTTTAAAAAAACTCTGGGTTTTAAATACAATAAATTAAAAGTTGACAAATTGACATTCTCCAAATATATGGCTTGGACTTAACAAGTTTTATTTTGAAATTATTTTATTATTTGATGAAAACACAAGCCATGAGAATTGTTTATTTTGCTTTATGATTTGTTTTCTTCTTTCTATTATATTATAGTTGACAGAACATACACATTTGATTTTAAAATATGTTCCACCACATTTTCACTTTTTAGTAAACAGAGTGGGGGATGGGTAGTGGGAACAAACCAGGAAATTCAACAAACTTTCAACATTCAAAACTCTAATAAAATGCAAGACCAGACATAAACCATGGATAAGCATAGGAGGCAATAATCTTCTGTATAGAAGGAGCATCTGTAATATATAAGATAAGATAAGAATAAAGTGCTAGTAAAAAGTATGTTCTGATGGTCTAGTATGAAACCCAACACTAAGACAAGCATTGTCTAAACTCTTCAAGTTTGGCCACTAGGTCAGAGAGTTTCTTTATTATCCACCAGAGGCAAATACTAGATTTGATTAATTCCATTTCACATTAATTATACCATGAATGATCATGTTGTGTAGGTAAGAAAGGTAAACTTAGGACCAGCAGCATTCCCAGTTCATTAACTTTGTGTCAGAGATGATATGAGACCAATACAAATTTAATTGATAATTAAAAAAAAGACAGCTACCTATTTCTAAAAAGTGAATTATAAGTGGGTGCTGGTTAATGTGATATAATTTAAGAGGTAAAACCAAAGATAAAAATAAACAGCTTAGATTCTGGAAATCAATTGTTATTTAATCCAGACATAGCATTGTCCCTGGTGATGAGCAAATTCATGATCCTCAAGGTAGAAGTAAAAGCCATGTCCACATTAAAAAAAAAGGTTTTATGTTTTTCTCTGTGCATAGCAAATTCTGTGCCGCAACAGCACTGAAGTACATCCTGCATATGGCATGACGCAGATATTTTTTCATTTTAATTTTTTGGGTAGTAAGACTGATGTGTGTTTTTATTCTGTCTAGAGACTAGTTACAAGAGTTATGAATAATTGGAGATGGAATCTACATTTTGCAAACGCAACATTAACAAAAATCAAACTAGTGCTGATGCAGTGTCCACATATTTTGTGCTTGATTATGTACATATTATTATATTAATGTAAATGAACTGAATATGTGTTTAATTAAGAAAGAAAACAGTATATTAATTTCACAATTATTTTTTCCAGTTAAGTAGCTATATATATGCATGTATGGCCTGCCTGATTGTGCTTAAACTCTTGTTAATTTCAATGTCCACTTCTCTTTCAAATGATTTGGTATGATCTTTAATCAGGTGAACTGCACATTTTCATCCTTGTAGCAACACTTTGTTTTTTCCAAACTTGTTGTCATTCAATGATTTCAATGCATGTGATTTTTTACATATTCCAATTTATAAGAAGAGGGCCGTGTTTGGCCAAAAACAAAACAAACAATTTAAATAAGCTAATATTCTTATTTGCATCCTACCTAGAATTGACCCAATAACATAAAGCAGCTTCCCAGCCCAAAGACAAAGTGTGTAGTAAACAGGAGTGGACTGCATCTCTTCTGGTGGACAGTCAGGAACAATGAAGCACAGAGCAGCAGCACATACATAGCCCATAACAATGATTCCAGCCAAGCGGAAATAACTGCATGTTGGGGTAATGTTGTAAGCTATCCTGCAAGAATTTTTTTATTTTGAAATTATGCATGCGATTTTAATAACCTATAGTACAGTGTTTATCAAATATGTGAATTTAATACCCTCCATTACAGTGTTTCTCAAATGCTGAGTCATGACCAAAGACCAGGCAACAAACTCAACAAGACCAATTTGCAATAACATTTTAGTCTCATTGGTTAAAGCTAAAAATAGCACCTGATTACTATTCACAAAGTCTTTCATTTTTAAAAAATGTTTCACGAAAGTAAATTCTTCTTTTAAATAAAAATATTTTAAAAATTATATCACATTCAAATCTGTTTTATTTTATTTATTTTGGTCAGAATAGACATGAATAATTTTAGTTGGTCAAAAAGTCAAAGTACAGAATTCAGCCAATTCACAGACATTAAAGGTTGAGAAACACTGCTCTAGTGCATAAATAGCTCTTATGGACTATTTATGATATAAGATAATAAAGTTATAAATAAGAGCTAAGTCGATAATATAATAGTTTTTTTTTGTTTTTTGGTGTCCCATAACCTCGTGGTCATAGGGGTTCTATTGTTTCCATTAGAACATTCTCGCGGCTTGGTAGACCTTAGCGGCGCCCATCTCCTCTCCAGGTCAGCGGAGAACTTTTTAGCAATAGTCATTCATCAACATTTTTATTGTGGCTTTAACGTTCGCTAGATCCCATGCCCCTCAGCGTGTGAGGCGAGCGCACTATTGACTTCGCTATCCAGCCGCCAATAATAGTTATATTTCTAAACAAAATTTTTTTAATTGAACTCAAAGAAAATATATTAGCAGGAAGACTTAAATTATATTTTTTGAGTGCAATAAATGATGAAAACAGATATTCACATGCATACTTATTAGAAATTGAAATGTTTAACAAGTATTTACCTCATCAAATATTTTTTCTGATGTGCTGGATCACCAGTTGCCCATTTAACATAATCAGGTATGCGCCATAAGTCTCTGAGCCAACCAACTCCCAATCCACCACCAAGTGTGGCCAACCAGACGAAGGCCTGGTCACATCGACCCAAGTAAACATGGTGCAGACCCAGCCAGCCAAAGAAAAGCCACAGAACATATGTGACTGTCAGACTAGCCATTGCAGGGATCACTGGACAACATTACAGTCAAATCTACAGAATTAAAAGAAGAAAGAAAGTAGTTAAGATTGAAACTATTCATTGTGATGCACCGACCATTGTCTCTCGAGACGGCAGGTTGCCGATTAATTCATACATTACTGTTACTGGACTAAGAGGTTATATTTAAAAATATTCTTGCAATAGTCTACAAGCCAATGTATGACATGTAATGATGCTGTTACTTAAACTTAGTAATTTATTCTTCTAAACCAAGTCAAGTGTCATTAGTGCCATTGACAAAAACTAGCAAAATAAAACTTGTTATAAAATGGTTAAGCATATTTTATTGGTGAATTATTCAACTAATATTACAAGCTTAGCAAACTGATAACACATTGACAATGTTTGAGTTAGATCCACTAGAAGACTGAGTGGTAAAATATACTTTCTAGTCTTTAAGTAATAGCTCAAATTAATAAAAAAAAATTAAAGTCTAGTTCAGGGGTGGCCAGACCTGTAGTAACTGAGAGCCATTTTATTAATATTCAAAAATTTTGAGAGCCGCATTGAGACATTATCACTCACATCCTCACCAATGTTCCCACCAATGTTTCCTTTTTTAAGTTGCTGTTTAGAATTACCGCGCAGCAAAATTTTGTAAAATATTGCACACAAAATGGATGTTGTGCAACTTTGCACTCGAGTTTTTTTACTTTGCACACAGACCATCGAACCTTAGAGTTAGAGGGAACATTGGTCCCCACTCGCAATGAAAAATTCCTTTGGTGATTCATGTTTCAAAATTATTTTTTATTTGAATTTAATGACTTGAACATTTTAATTGTTTTAATCATAACCGTATTTTGAAGAAATATATGTGTTACAGTTACTCAATTAACAAACATTTAAACATGAAAATGGATGAATAGAAACATGTTGCATAAGACTCCTTATACATTCACTCCTAAAAAACTTAAAAATAAACAAAGCTACTGGCCCAGATGATTTGCCTGCAAGGTTATTAAAAGAACTAAGCAATGAACTGTCCCCAATCATTGTAGTTCTCTTTCAAGCCTCTCTAAACCAGGGTAAAGTGCCCCAGGATTGGAAATTAGCTAATGTAACTCCACTCTTTAAGAAAGGGTATAAATCAGACCCTGGTAATTACAGGCCTGTATCACTTACTAGTATCACCTGTAAATTACTAGAACATATAATATATAGTAGAATAGTTAACCACCTTGACAAATATAATGCCATATGCCCACATCAACACGGCTTTAGAAAAAACAGATCATGTGAAAAACAATTAATAGGTTTAATAGATGAACTATCAAAAGGCTTAGACAAAAATGATCAAATAGATACAATATTATTACTAGACTTCTCAAAAGCATTTGACAAAGTTCACCACCTTAGTTTACTTAAAAAATCTTAACTACTTTGGAATCTCAGGTTCCTTACATCACTGGATCCAAGACTTCCTTTTGGGCAGGGAGCAAACTGTAATAATTAATGGATCTAAATCTGCACCAATAAAGGTTAACTCAGGTGTTCCACAAGGAACTGTGCTAGGTCCCTTACTCTTTTTAATTTATATAAATGATTTACCCAACAACATCTCAACAGGTACAAAAGTTAGGTTATTTGCTGATGATTGTATTATCTATAGAACAATTAAATCAGAACAAGATAGCAAAATTTTACAAAAAGACCTAGATGAATTGATAAAATGGGAAACTAACTGGAGTATGAGTTTCCACCCAGAAAAGTGTCAACTGTTAAGAGTAACAAAGAAAAAGAAACAAATAAATTCAAAATATTTCATTCATGGAAAGGAACTAACCCAAACTAAAGATGCAAAATACTTAGGAGTCATAATAAATGAGAAATTATCATGGAATCCCCATGTCAATGAAGTTATTAAAAAATCAAACAAAACCTTAGGCTTTATAAAAAGAAACCTTTACAAATGTAATAAAGATATAAAACTAAAATGCTATCTCACTTTGGTGAGACCTGTACTAGAATATGCATCTTCTGTATGGGACCCATCCACCAAAGAAAACATTGATAAACTAGAACAAATCCAAAAAAGAGCTGCCAGATTCATCACTGGAGAATATTCAAAACTGACTAGAATAACACCATTAGTTAAATCATTAAACCTTGAAACACTAGAGGATAGAAGGACCAAGAGCAAAGTAGTAATCATACATAAAGCAATTAACTCTAATTTAGAAATACAACACAAAGATAACTTACTACAACCATCAGATAGACATAAGGACAAAAACACCTTTCTTATTCCGTATGCAAGAACAAACTCATACAAATTTTCGTTCTTCCCGTCCGGAATTCGGGCGTGGAATGGGTTGCCTGAAGAAACCAGGAAAGCCAACACTTTATCAACATTTAAAACTCTAATAAGAATGCAGGACTAAACACAAACCATAGATAAGCGTAGGACGCAATAATCTTCTGTATAGAAGGAGCGTCTGTAACAGATAAGATAAGACTCACTGTGAACATTAATTGTTATGATTCTGCAAAGAAGCGTTTGAACTAGCAAGTTTCTTTAAATCTGTTTGGTAGCTAGTCGTAGTGGTGTGAAGAAGTTCTGTCAGGTGCTGATTATTAGTTGTTGCTCGATGCTTTGATTTTATGAACCTCATTGTGGAGTACAAAGATTCACAGCAGTAGGTTGTACCAAAAATGGATATAAGTCGGCAACTAGCTTTCTTAAGTTGAGGATACATGTATTTTACTTCTGGCCCGAGCTTCCAGAAATCCAGATTGTGATTTGTGTATCATCGCCAAGCCGTGATCTTCCTGTAACTCTGACAGCTCCGTTTCAGCAGCAGCTGGTTCCATAACAATGTTCATAGGAAGCTGGAAACTCTCTTTGATTACGTCTATCATGAATGGATTTATGAGAAAAGCGGAACAGGATTTTAGTTGCCGCAAGTCAATAAATCTGGCTTGGAAATCTTCCAGTAATCCTTGTAATCTATCTCTATATGCACCAAGCTTCCTAAGTTGAATTCCACCCTCAGATAATGAACTAACTCTATTCTGAAGACCAGGAGAGTGCTTAAACTCCCTTGACAGGATATCTCTCTGAAGAATCTGTATTTTGTTCTGAAAGCTAAATACAGTCTGAATAAGATCGGAAATAAGCGCATCATTTCCTTGCGACGAAAGGTTCAGAGATTGCAGATGCTGCATTATGTCAGTTAGAAATATCAAATCGTCCATCCAAGTTTCGTCCACCAGCTGTGGATAAGACTTGTCTTTTCCTGAAAGGAAAGCAGTAATGGGTTCAAGCAAGTCTACAAATCTGTTTAAAACATTGCTGGTAAATAACCACCTAACAACACAGTGAAATGAAAGGTCATTTGGTTTGTCTTCGAGATCTAGCTCACCAATGAAGTTTTTGAACTGCCGGTGATTCTTTGCACTTGAATGAATGAAATTAACAATTTGTAAAACCGTCGTCATTACACGTTTGAATTTAAAATATTTGGCTGCAAGATTTTCTCTGTGAATGATGTAGTGTACAGGAAGGATATCCGGATATTTTGGATCATTTGTTAAAAGCCCCATCAGACCTACATTTTTACCAAGCATTGACGGTGCTCCATCCGTTGCCACACTCATAAGTTTATTTAGTGGTACACCAGAATCCATCAGTATTTAATCAAGGGTGTTTTTTACATCAATACTGCGAGTGGTATCTTTCAGTACCACCAAGTTTAATAGCTCTTCTTTTACAGCCATGTCTAATGAAACATAATGAACGTACACCGCCAATTGTGGCATATCTTGAATATCTGTTGATTCATCAAGAGCCAAACTGAATGCTACACAGTTCTTTAAATCGTTCCTCATTTTTCCTCCATATCAGCATAAATGTCTGAAATACGTCTCTCAGTGGTATGGAGTGACATTGGAATTTGTGTTATCAGTCGCCGAAGTCTGGAATTATTTGGATCAAATATTGAAATTACTTCTTCGATATTTTTCTTAATAAATTCCCCATCAGCATAAGGTCGTTAAGCACGAGCAATATTCCGAGCGATGACATAACTTGCCTAGCAGAAAGTAGTGTCTGCTGCTGACACATCCCAGACTTTAACTCAGTAAGCTTGCTTTTTCTCAATTCACTCTGCAGTGGTTTACGCAATGCAAACTCTTCATGACTTTTTTCATAGTGTCGCTTCAAATTGCTAGCTTTGTAATTTGCTAGCGGTGTTTGGCAGATGAGGCAAATTGGCTTACCATCTTTATCAATAAATGCAAAATCCTCTGCCCATTCTGGTAGAAAGCTTCTATTTTCTTCTTTATATTTTCGTTTCCTGCAACTTGTTGCCATATTTTGTGGATTTTAATAGAAACGGAAACAAGAAATTAACAGTTTACATCTCCAACCACTTACAAACCAATCGCTCCCTTCAACTTTTAAAATTTAAATAAGCCAAAATTATTTTCAACCCTTTGTTTCTGTCCAGATTTTTTAAAAAAAACGTTAATTTATTTTTGTTATTACAGTGAAAATCATTGAACCACTGAAAATTAATTTTGTTAAAACCAAATAATAGACTATGTGTTTTTTTAAGTATGGTAGGGATATGAGTGGAGGGGGGGGGTAGATAAACAACATTGGCTTGTCTGTCTCAACCGGTAACTCAATAATTCGGTAACTCAATAATTGGGTAACTCAATAATTCGGTGTATGTCAAAGCGAAGTTAGCGTCCTGTCATATAATAAAAGCAGAGGTGTTATTATTAATAACACAAAATACCAACCCCTTTTAATTCTCTGGAGTGCGGTCGAGTTTTCCTTGATTCATTCAAAGAACATAAATCTTTTAGTGTTAATAGATTTTTGTTTCATGTTCAGGGAAAAAAGGTTCGGAACCGTTTTTATTTCTAAGATATTTCTTCTTAAGCATTTTCCTGTTAAGCATATTTCACAGCATATATTTCAAACATAAAGGTTTAATTTGATCAATTGTTCGTGAGCAGCAAAGTGAATACAGAAGAGCGGCATGCGGCTCCCGAGCCGCAGTTTGGCCACCCTTGGTCTAGTTCAATAATTAAGTCTACAAAAGATTAAGGGAGTTGATGGATAGAGAAGGGCATGCAATGATGGATAGAGAAGGGCATGCAATAATGGATAGAGAAGGGCAGAGCAATGATGGATAGAGAAGGGCATGCAATGATGGATAGAGAAGGGCATGCAATGATGGATAGAGAAGGGCATGCAATGATGGATAGAGAAGGGCATGCAATGATGGATAGAGAAGGGCAGGCAATGATGGATAGAGAAGGGCATGCAATGATGGATAGAGAAGGGCATGCAATGATGGATAGAGAAGGGCATGCAATGATGCATAGAGAAGGGCAGGCAATGATGGATAGAGAAGGGCATGCAATGATGGATAGAGAAGGACAGGCAATAATAGATAGAGAAGGGCAGGCAATGATGGATAGAGAAGGGCAGGCAATGATGGATAGAGAAGGGCAGGCAATGATGGATAGAGAAGGGCAGGCAATGATCGATAGAGAAGGGCAGGCAATGATGGATAGAGAAGGACAGGCAATGATGGATAGAGAAGGGCATGCAATAATGGATAGAGAAGCGCAGAGCAATAATGGATAGAGAAGGGCATGCAATAATGGATAGAGGACAGGTAATGATGGATTGAGAAGGACAGGCAATGATGGATAGAGAAGGGAGGAACTCAAAATATTTTCTGACAAGCTGGGCTCATCATTTCATGTTGGTGGAGTTATTTCATTGGGAATATAGCAAATTTATTGTATAGATGTTTATTGTATAGATGTTTATTGTATATATGTTTATTGTAAATATGTTTATTGTATATACGTTTATTGTATATATGTTTATTGTATATAAGTTTATTGTATATATGTTTATTGTATATATGTTTATTGTATATATGTTTATTGTATATATGTTTATTGCATATATGTTTATTGTATATATGTTTATTGTATATATGTTTATTGTATATATGTCCAAAAAGGCTGCATGAAGTGTCAACACTCTGTGGTCAGCAGTATAGCAAGTTTATTGTATATATGTCCAAAAAGGCTGCATGAAGTGTCAACACTCTGTGGTCAGCAGTATAGCAAGGGCAGGGCTGTTGTTGAAACACTTTTTTTTTAGCGCCAGCTAATTTCTTGTCCTTAAATTATCTTCTTGTTATAATGTTTGACATTAAATTCCTTGCAAAACAGAGTTTTGCATTTTGTGGCCACATATAGGACAATAGTAGTGCAAGTTTAGGCAACATTTTGGAACTGATCCATCTGCTTGCAAAGAACAATTCAGTGGACCAAAAACATGATAACATTTATTTTAAGAGATAAAATCATTTATCAGGCAATCATTGCCCTAGGGTTTGTTGATCCATGCACAAAATAACACATTTGGGTGAAAAATAACAAACTCATGTGCAAAGTTGCACATCCTCCATTATTTTTCTGTGTAAAATTTACACTCCACTAAGACAGATAATATATATTACCCTTTTCAAAATTTGCAGCAGAGTTATTTAAACTTATACGCGGTGTCCATCAGATTTCAGAGCAAGTTGCTGCCACACATTCCTCTCATGTACAAAAGACCAAATATTATTCTATTACATTATATAGAATTCCATATATTTAA